>ARYC01001390.1:0-74182 GCA_000711775.1 Oxytricha trifallax | reverse complement strand
GGGAAGAATGAATGTTTATAAATAAGTTTTAGATTTAAATGAATGAATAAGTTCACATATTAAACTAACCCATAAAGGAGTTTGGCTTCTCTTTCTTCTCCTCTTCTTATGGCTTGCTTGGGCCCAAATTTCTTCTCATAGTGCCAGCTCCTGCATCTATGTTCATTTCATCTGGTTTTTAGACATCTTTATAAAGCCTCTTGCTCACCTCATAAATTGTCTGCGATTTTCTTTCTCTGTGAACCTTTGCATGCTCTTTCATAAGATATATGCCAGTGCCAGATTTTCCTACAAAGTGATATGTCAAAGCTTACTTGAAAGATAAGGATGCTTCTTAAGTTCCTCTAGCCAAGCTGAGCTTATTAGAATGCCCTGCTTTTTCTAGTCTTCAGGAGAGATAGAATATCGTTTCTTATGTGCTTCTTCAATTATTTCTCTGAGATACTCCTCTTTTATTGTACCAAGAACACCAAAGAAAAAGTTCCTCTCTGGTAGTTTATTAGAGAGTTGCTTCTTGGTAGGAAGGTAAACTACCACTTCCTCATCTAGCATGGCATCCTCATAAAGATTAGTGACTGAAATCTCAGGGTAGTTGGGAATTTCGATAAGTTTAATCTCTTGATTTTTAAAAGCTTTCTTCTCCTCACAAAGTATTGCTTTCAAGAATGAAATTTTGGTACCTTCCATCGTTGGAAGGAATAAACCAACTGCATAATATGTAAATAGTCATCAAGTTATCTTACCATGTAAAGTTAGGTATCGATAGAGATCTTCCTTACTTCTGAACCTTGATATCATTTCTTGAGCCTCGACTCTTTTCATTTGATCATTGAGTGATTCCATCTTTGTTACTCTTCCTATTAATGAATTTCAAATTATAACTTATAGACTTCTGGATCCTATTGTTTAAAATCTTACTATTAAATATGGCATCTTAAAGGAGGTCAACCCTGCAAAGATACGTGGAGAAAGTTTGCAGAAGCTGTAACAAACTTCAGAGATTGAGCTCCATTTTTATCGATTTAGTTCCATTAAATTAGTACTAAATTTGTTTAAATTTAATTAGTACTGGTACTAATTCTGTTTAATTTTAATTGGTACCAATTTAATAGTACCAAAACTTAATTAGTACCTAGTTTTAAACTAATGAGGTTTTAATGGAAAAGTTCCAAAATGGTTCAAATCTAATTGGTACCAGTACCAACCTGAATTTATTCTCAGTTGGTACCAAAATTAAAAATATTAACATAAAATTAGAAAATTTATAGTTATAAACTAAGTATAAATATGATGTCTAACACATAAGAATCAACCATTGTTGTTGCAGTGCCAGCTCCTATACAAAGTTAGTATAGCCAGTGAGGTTTTTACTTATTAATAATAGAAATTTAAATTGAATTTAAACATGGCGGCTAACTTAAATCGTAAGCCAGTTTCTCTTGGAACAGGTTAATCATTGCTCAACTTTGGCTCCTCCAAGAAACCAGAAGTAATTTATATTGAAAAGGAGGTATAGCTAAGAGCTCTAGAGTTTGAAGCTGAGGTCTTTAAAATTTCAGTTTAAAACAAGAAGTAGAGTGCTGAGATGGGAGTTTAAACATAAGTTGAATTGGTTGAGGAAGATAAGGAACAGCAACCAATAGAAAAAATTAAAACATTTTAATGTGAAGACTGCTAATATTTCTTCTCAACTGAGTCTAGTTTGAAGAAACACATCAAAGAGGTACACTCTGGTAAAGCTAAGATCTACTTCAAGCATGATAAAGTAGATGGTAGATATTAATGCACTACCTGCATGAAGTCTATACTCACTCAGCTAAAGTAAAGAGACATATGCAAAAGCATCATCTAAGCGAATTTCTGATTAAAGATGAGGAAACTTAAAAGCTTGTACCTGCTAAAAGAAAAAATAACTCTCTTGATTCACAAATAGAGCAGTAGGAGAGACTTAAGAGATAGAAGCGGTTTGAGTCAATGAACCAACCAGCAAATGGTATGTATATTGCATGCTTATAAGAGAGAGCAATGTATATACCTGCATTAAATGCAGTCGACATAAGCAGCTGTATTGAAAACTATTTGAATATTGACGTACCTAACAAGGTTAAACTTATAGTTGTTGATGAATTCGCTTACAAGGTTTATCCATTAAGTATCTTATTAGGAACGAGCAATATTAAAATGAGTTTGCAAATGAATACATAGTACTGAGAGAGGCTTAGAAAAGATAATGCAAGAACTTAGCTAAGCTCGACGGAGTTATACTTGGTCATGGTTTTATTGCATTGAGACTCAAGAAGTTTGAAATGACTCTAAGAGATTATCTCTACCATAATAGATATCCTGATGATTTGAATGAGATACTCACAGATATGACTAAGGGTGTGAAAGAGCTCCATGATCTAGGGTATGTTCATAGAGATTTGAAGCCAGAAAATGTAATGCTAAATCTCTGCCCTTTAGAAGTAGTAGTCATATATTTCAACAGAGCAATAAGACAAGAGATAGTGACTTTAGCTAAGGTTTTAGGCACTCCAGGATACTTCCCTATAAGAGAGAAATGGACAAATGGCTCTGTATAATGGGATGTTTGGGCGGTAGCTGCAATTATCTTAGAGTGCGATATGGAAAGTATGTCATACTTTGGAACAAAACATGATAAATAATCAATAAGTTTGGCTGCTTAACCTATTAAGCAAGATGAAATATGCAATGAAATTAAGAAGATAGTTGAGATGGTCATCGTAAAAGCTCCAGCATATCCACGATAATCATTAGATGATATACTAGAACAACTACAGACTGCTAAATTCAAGAGGTATCACAAAGTTAAGCAGATAAAATTTGTTTGAATTAAGTACAGTAATACTCATTAAATATTTATTAAATTCATAAAAATGCGTTTTCTCTACTAACCCCAATAAGACCCCAACTATACCCTACAAATCAAAGCACTTATAAACCTCACTAAGGGGTTTTGGGGTTTTGAATCCACGAAGATGAATTATTTGAAGATTCATACTATTTAAATATGTTAATGCATAAATAAGGTCATAATTAAATCAGTTTACTATTTTATTTTAATTAATTACTTCTAAATACTATAAATTTTATATTTTATTTATTTTCATTAAATTTACCTATTATAATTTTCTGGCAATAGTAAAGAATTTCATTACCCAACCAAATTTGAACATTTAAAGTAGGCTAGTGCCCATAGTTAGTTTCCATTAATTTTTTACCTCTTACTCCGTTTGTAGTATTGAAATTAAAGGATTGCTTAAAGATTAATATCGAGAGCAGATTCCAAGATTGCACAAGATATGAAAATAATAACGACAAGATCTGAGACGACTCCCTGCGATTGTTCATCAAGAAGATGTAGATTGCAAACTACTGCAACTAGATTATACATAAGGAAACATAATTATATATAAATAAGTATATAATATAATATGATCTAAATCAATTAAATGCACCAGATACTCAGATGAGAAGAATCTGAAGAATGGCCGAAACAAAACCATGGACATGCATCTCATCCATATCATGTATCTCACTTAGTGAAAGATTTTATTCCATTCTACGCTAAGAAGTGTGAATAAGACGTTTTGCCTGTTGATGTTAGTGCAGGATTTATGTTTCATTCATTGATTATATTTATAGGTTAGTATAAGCAGTAGTTACTTTCTTTAGGTAAATAAAATGCAAAATATAAAGATTATAGATTATTAACCAACAATACGAATCAGACTATGTTCATAAATTAAACTTATAATTTATTTAAATTGATTAAATATTGTTTTTTATTTATACATTTATGGTCAAATAATTAATTTTTATCTTTTTAAATGCTTACATTTTCAATTAATTTAACTTCTATTAATTAATAATTAGCTGTTAAAACCCCAAAAGTAAAATTTTAGAGAATCGTGGAAATGAAAAATAAATGAATAATTAATCAAAAGCTAGTTTATTATGATTGAATTACTAAGTTTAAATCTGTGAATTTTGGCACTCTCTAAGCGAGTCGAGCAGCAATCTAGTCTCTTGATCATACTCTTGAAGAATTTGACCCTGCTTATGATGTACTTCCTCTCCATCACTCATGGTGTCATCTTCCCTCTGTCCCTTGCATTCCTCCTTTTGCTGGTGGCCTATCATCTCCTAAGAGTTTCCATTGACACTATCCTTCTGGAATCTTGCGAACTGCTGTCTGAATTCTCTCTATCACTAGAACTAGTCAATTCGTCCATGTCCCGACCTGAGCTCGCTCCCGCTTAGATGTTCCAGTAGGGGTGGTCATGGAGCCCTAGCATCTTCTAACTGATAAATGACTCAACTCTGGTTAGATCATTTGCATACATTAGCTTCGAGTGCTCCACCCACACAGCCTTTAATTGGGGATCGTTTTCATACATGGCCTAGTCGTGAATGGCGTTCCTGATGACCTTGACTTCGAAGATGCCTCTCACTCTGTACGCCTCTCCCTTGCACAGTGGTGCTTGCTGCTGAATCTGTTGTTGTGAACCCTTGCTTTAATCTGAACTTGACTCCATTACTAATTTCTAACTTTTAATATTCTAATTTAATTATAATATAATAGGGCGTCTTGGATTTTAGATATTGGGAATTTGACTTTAATTGGCCTATTAATAATTTTAATACTAAAAGTTTGCCTAACTTAACAAATCAGTGTTGCAGACGAATTCTAGGGCAAAAACGCAAATGGGGACCAGCAAAGATTGTCATTCGAGAGCCCTTGAAAAGACGCATCGTCCTCTAATCTACGACACAGACAAGTATTTATAGGCTGAGATAAACTTCAAATACAAATGGTTACGAATTGGCACTTTTAATAGAGTATGGGTGATTCGTGATTTCGCAGATTGGGTGGCCAAAATCAGAATCAATTACAATATCAGACATTATGCAAGCTCAGATGCCTCAGGTCATCGACCAAAGAGCATGCGAATGCGCTAGTCAGTCACCCCATGTCCAAGTGAAAGAGCTGCACAGCCAAGGCATGCGCATAGCGTCGCAGCTGCTTCCTATAGCTTGTTAAGGGAGATATGCTTATTTTGTAGAGACAGGCAGAAGCATGGGGTTGAGGTCGCGGCATAAAATGATTCTGAATGCCTTTTCAACTAAAGCCATGTCGTACTGGTATGGGCCAAGGAACAGGATGGGAACGTTAAGCTTCTACAGGATGCTATTGGTTTAGTTGCTGCGTGGGAAGACGCGTTGTCCATCAACAAGAGGGAGTGAGCGCCTGCTAGTTGCCAATTGGTTGCTAGTTTCATGATAAAGATGTCCTACCTCCCACCCGTTTATTGAGTGATCTCGATTTCGTCTGCATGAGGAGAGATTTCTCATAGCGGATTCCTCTGGTTAAAAAAGCTCTTCTCTAAGTCATTAGGCTGGCAAGATTTGTATGTACGATGCGAAGTTAGTAATTCTGCTATAATAGTCTTGGCTATAACATCCTTGATATTCTCCCAGAGATTCATAAAATTCAACATGTTGCTGTTTTTACTGAATTGAATGGAGTAAACAGTAGTTTGAGATGAGAGAAGGAATTGACACTTTCCCACTTGAAATGTGGCTATTTAGTCTTGAGGCAATTGTTATAATCAAGTTGCTGTAGTCACCATTGGAATATATCAAAGCAAGAATGGAAAGTTACAAAAAGATTGGGTCACTTGTCAATGGAGTAGCATTATTTGAGAGATAACCATTACCGTAGAAAGTAGTAATCTTAATCAAGACAGCATAGAGATCATCATTGACTGATACGTCATTCTTATAAAGTCCAACAAGGTTAGTGTAAATGTATAGATCAGTGATGTTTTCTGGAACTGCAAAGAGAATATCGATATCATTTGTTGCTTAAGCGATAACTACATCAAAAAATCTTCCCATTAACCACACCAAGATCTTTTGAAAAGCACCGGTCTTATCTGAGGTGCTGTATTCTACTTAATCAACTGCTATATTTGGTGCCATTAGCACAAGTGAGGTCAAAGTAATTGAGTTTTGAGATCATGAAGTTAGTTTTAGTTATCAAATCATATTCAATCCCCAAATCCAGAGATGCACTTTCAAGGATCTCGAACTAACTGCCTCTTAAGCTGCTTAATGTTTCATTGTGTTACTCATTTTGAATTATGCTAGTATTGCCTCCTATTCCAAAACTTCCCTAAATTGAAGTATCTTCTAACTGTTATTATTGCGCAGTCTAAGACTACTGAATCTGTGAACTCACTCCACACAGTTATTAGAACTTTAACTATTGCTGGAATTTTTATGCTGATAACGCACTTCTTAGCTACTATTATTACTATTGCTGTAGCTGCGTGAAATTGCTTGTATTTTAAACATTACCTAAACTACTCTAATTCTTAACTTAATGTTGGACTTGCTACTGTTTTTAGTTTTGATTATTGTTATTTTGAGGTTTTTGGCTGCTAATGTTAGTTGGCTACCCACTGCAGTTGTTTGTTGCGAAATGTTATTTCATTGATAAATTAAAATTGCTAATATGATTCTAATTAGTATTTTAGGAATTACTGCTTATGCCATTATTGTGGAATTTTTAATTGTGTTGCCATTGTTATTATTAGTTCATATTACTCCCACCACTTGTCATTTCATTGTAACTAGCTTGTTAGTATTAGTGGCTTTTATTGGGGTTGATGGACTAATTAGTGTTGTAATACTATTATTAGGGACAGATTCATTTAATTACTTATCATTTTTTGTTATTATATTATTTAATTAATTAACTATCTTGATTAGCTTTTATATTTTTCAAAAATTGCAGTAAATTTTACTCTTGGGGTTTTATATGATATATTGCAAGCAAGAATACTCTAGTTTAGATAATTAGTATCAATAACTGGACAAAATAGATTTAGGATTTATTAGACCTAAGGTAAATAAATTCTAATAAATACCAGAACAAAAGTTTAAGATAAGCAATGAATTACTATAAAATTCTCGAAAAAGCATTAGATATTTATAATAAATCATTATATAATAAAAATAATAATAATCAGAACAAAATTGTTTTAGAAGTCTTTGACATCAAAAGTTTGAGTAGTAAAATATAAAGTTAAACATCCAAGATGAATTGCATAAAAAATAATTATGACTTTAATTTATTCTTAAAAATATCATTTATGAAAGGAATTCATATTATATCAAATTTGTATTAGTTTTCAATATAATTTTTAATGAATTTTTAATTTGTAATTAATAATTAATCTATTTATGATATAATATTTTATATGTTATTTAAATAAAATTGGTTTCAATTTATTGATATACATATTAAATAGGAAACATTAAATTTATGAATAAAAATATTAATTTAAAAAATCACAAATTAAATTACTAAGTATAAATTTAGGTAATTATAAATCATAAAAAAATTGGAACTTTAATAACATCAAATATAATTAATTAAAAATACAAGTAATATGTAAAGAAATAAAGTAAAAACAAACGATCAAGATCAACAAAAAATATCAAATATTAAATGCATGGTAAGGAAAAAATATTTGAAGAACAAAGATAAAATAATATAAGATATAAAATGAAAAAAATATAAATAATATTAAAATGGTAAAAAACTGAAAAAAAAGAGAAAGTAAAAGATTACAAGAAAGAATTGTATTTTAATGAATGAAAAAAATAAATAATTAACATTATAAAAATTAACAAACTGAAGATGAAAGATACTCTAGAAAATACTAGTGCTAAGCCTCAAAATCTTGCTATCTATATTTAGTTATTTCCATTATTATTACTAAAATACTTTATTAAAGATGGTAAAATTAGTTATCTCTTCAAGGATTATGAAAAAAGTTTGTCAATTAACATGTTTTTTGACAAAGTTAAAATTCTAAAGTCATGAAAACCTTCCCATTCTTAGTGCAAATCTTGCTATCTATATTTAGTTATTTCCATTATTATTACTAAAATACTTTATTAAACATGGTAAAATTAGTTATCTCTTCATGAATTATGAAAAACGTATGTCATTCATCATGAATTTGACCAAGTTATTATTCTAAAGTCATGAAAACCTTCCAATTCCTGTGCTAAGCATCAAAATCTTGCAATTTATATTAAGTTATTTCCTTTCGTATTACTAAAAATTTTTATTAAACATGGTAAAATTAGTTAACTCTTCATGAATTATGAAAAAAGTTTGTCAATTAACATGAATTTGACCAAGTTAAAATTCTTAAGTTATGAGTACCTTCCAATTCTTAGTGCAAATCTTGCTAAATATATTTAGTTATTTCCATTCTTATTACTAAAATACCTCATTAAACATGTACAACTATGTTATCTCTTCAAGGATTATGAAAAACGTTTGTCATTCAACATGAATTTGAAAAAGTTAAAATTCTAAATTCATTAACATCTTCCCATAACTAGTTCTAAGCCTCCAAATCTTTCTATCTATATTTAGTTATTTCCATTCAAAACCCCAAAACCCTTTCAGTAGTATGATTGAGTTTTTTATTGATAAAAGTAGACTATTAGTGCATGCTTTATTTGTGTTTTTTTAGAGATTATGTAGTGGTTTAGGGTTATAATGTAATGTATATTAATGTGTAATGCAGGTGATTTATTTTTACTATTCACTCAAACTATACCTTGGCATCATGTGCTAATTTTCTAAATTTGATATCTCTTATCCAGCTAATCATTTAGTCTATTGTCTGCTCTGCTCTGTGGTTTGGTCTTAAGATAATCTGCTAATCTGCTCAGCCAAATCTTTCATTTTAGCTTTTATCTTATTCTAGTTTAAATATTGCTGTATTCTCTGCTTTGAATCTTTCTCTCTCTTACAGCTATAGTAATCATTTCTTGGCATATCGCATTCAGCAATAATTGCTGCTAGAGACCATACATCCCACTTAATATCACCATCTCTCCAGTCCTCCCTTTCTGGGAAGTATCCAGGAGTACCATAAACGTTGCCAAGTCCTGAAGCTTCAACTCTTTATGATCTATTGAAATCAATTATTACTACTCTGAGAGGTGAAAAGTCAAGCATTATATTCTCAGGCTTCAAGTCTCTATGAACATATCCTAAAGTGTGCAACTCTTCTATGCCTTTGCAAACATTTGTAAGAATAAGAGGTAGCTACTTTGGAATCCTTTAATCTTAAATGTAGTCTCTTAATGTCATTTAATATAGAGGTAGGCGAAAAGCAACATGATCTTGAGCAAGCAGTATTGCATCGAGCTTAATTATAAATCTGCACTGTCTATCCCTTGCTTTAGTAAGAGCTTAGTACTCATTGAAAAATTCCATTTGATACTTGTCATCGCATTTAAAGTAGTTGAATGGATAAATCTTGTATGCGAACTGCTTATCAGTTATGACCTTTTTCTCAAACTTGTCCTCAAGTATAAGATAACTTTCCATACATTCTTTAAGGTCAATTACATTTAAAATTGGAAGCTTTAGTGCTTGTACCTTCAGAGTGATTTTCACTATCTCAGAAGCTGGGAGGTTTCTCATTGCTTTAATAAGCTTATTTTCTTTCTTAACTCTTACTTCCAAAGATTATAAAAGGCCTCTTGGCTTTCTTTTCTGAAGGAAGACCTCACCAGTCTCAGGATCTATGACTTCAAACTTCTTGCCATGATGGTTTTAAAGGTGAACTTTTAAATCCCTTGAATGATTATATTGCTTATTGCAATAAGGGCAAAAATATTTTCCATCTATCTTATCATGCTTAAGATAGAGCTTAGCTTGTTAGAATGCTACTCTAAGATATGACGCTTGAGAGCAGATTTATAAGTGAAGTTCTTCTCACACTCTTCACATAAATGTAATGCTTTAATTTTTTTTTTATCTTCCTCCTCTTCAACAATTTTTATTAGAACTTTGCATTTAATTTCTTAGCTCTGCATTTCTATTTAACAACTGAATTGTTATTCAAAGTCTGAGACCTAAGGTTATAGAATTTCAGGTTCGCACTAAGTAAATGCATCACAAGTCTCAATTTTCTTTTGATTCATGAAGGAAAGTTTTTGCTGGCTAATACCAAGCAATGCCGCTTTCTTAGTAAGTTGCCGCTCATTTTATAAATACTATTAATAATTATATAAGTTGTTTAAATTCTTCCTTTATATACAAGTAAGAGCATATCCTCAAAGATTTTGTGAGGTTTAATGGGAACAGAGTGAGAGACATTAGTTTTATATTTCTAAAATTTTGAGATAATTTATATATTATTTTATCCATTTTATAAATTTAAATGCACCTAAATGTGTTTTGGGGAGTTAGGTGGTGTTCCTAAATATGTTCTCGTAAATTTAGGAGGGGTAGTTTTAAAATTTAATTTTTTTAATGCACCACCTAATACGGTTTTGAACTTTAATTTAACCTCCTAATTAAGTTTTATATAAATAGGAGCATCACCTAATTAAATTAGTTATTATTAGGAGCAATTTAATGGAGAAAGTTTGATAAAATGGAAGTCAAACTTTGAAACTTGGAGAGAGTTCCTCCATCTTTATCTATTTATCTGATTCAGGTTGATCTCCAAGTGGATCTCTCTATTTAGTAGTAAAATTTTAGTAAGTTTAGAATTGATATCCATAATTTTAAATTTCATTAACATTTATTGAAACTTGAAGCAAGATGGAGTCTATTAATGATGCAATGAAGAGAATTTAATCTCAAGATTTAATAGGAAAATTCAGAAGTAAAGAAGATCTTTACAGATACTTGGTATAGCAAGGTAAGTTTTCACTTATAACTAACTTATTAACCATAGTTGGATTGTTCTTGCCAACACAGGAGGGAACAAAAATATCATTCTTAAAAGCATTGCTAAGTGAAGAGAAAAAAGCTTTTAAGTCTAATGAAATCAGAATGATCGAGATACCTAACTACCCTGAAATTTCAGTAACAAACCTCTATGATGATGCTATGAGTGATCCAGATGTTGCTCTCTACCTTCCATCAAAGCTGCAACTCTCTAATAAGTTGCCAGAGAGAAACTTCTTCTTTGGTGTCCTTGGAACTCTGAAACCTGAGTACTTAAATGAAGTAATTTAAGAAGCTCACAAGAAACGCTATAGCATCTCTCCTGAAGAAAAAGAGAAGCAGGGAATTAAAATCAGCGACACCTGGCTCTAGGAACTATAAAAGCATCCATTCATCTCTAGTAAGCTTAGTCTTCTAACTTTATAGAAAAACCTGGTACTGCTATATACTTGATGAAAGAGCGCAGCAAATTAAACAGAGAGAGAAAGTCTCAAGTAAAGCATGAATTGAGTAAGAGACTCTACAAGGATTTCTAAAAGCCAGACGAGATGAACATAGATGCAGGAGCTGGCACTAAGAGAAGTAACATGGGCCCAAGCAAGCCTTAAGAGGAAGAAAAGAAAGAGAAGCCAAATCACTTAACGGGTTAGCTAAATATGTGAATTTATTAATTCGTTTAAACTAATACTTATTTATAAACACAAAATCTCCCTTCTCTTGCGTACACTTATGCTTTATCTACGCTTACTCTTTTAGCAGCACTCTTAATAAAATCTACCGTATCTATCTTTAAGTCGAGCATCAAGTGATAGACTAGGAGTTTCTTGTAGTGGCCTTTCAATAACCCCCAATATAATTCAATACCATTGAACTGAGGACTGTAGGGAAAAAAGTTAATTACAGGTGTTATGTTTAGCCTTTCATATTCCTTCCTTGTGTCTTTAGTTTTATGGACAGATAAGTTATCTACAAACAGAATAATCTCTTAGTCTGTGTACTTATCTCTGAGTTATATAAGAACTTTTTGTATTATTCGGTCTTTATTGAGCGAGGGTGGATAACATAAGTCTCGAGGCCAGTATCTTCGCTTATTCCACCAAGTATTGCATGAGTTTAAACCTTAACCTTTTAATCATATACTTCAATGTTGCTATATATTTTATACCAAGACCTTGATATAAAGGTATTAAACGTGAATACTGCCTCATCAGCGTGTATAAACTTAATATTATTAGTAATAGCCCTTTGCATTTAATCGAATATATAATTTAAATTATCCTTATAAAATGGAGCATTAAAGTCAATCACTCTCTTAATGCGATTGACTGTCTTGTAAGATATTCCATTCTTTTTATATATGTTCGCTATAGATTAAGCAGATATATGAAACTCAGGGAATTGGCGATGAAACATGATATCTCTCTAAGCGAGAGAGAAATGAGCCAGTATTTAAGAGTCTTATCATTAATAAGAAAATCGATATGATGCTGCTAAAATTTTAAGGGTATCTTAGGCTTATTATTAAGATGCTATCTTTTTAAATTTAATGCTAATATACAATGACAATTCACAGTTGCAGGAGATTTATGAAGTAGCCTTGCTATTGATGTATAATTAAGAATAGGTCTGAGTTGATCACCATATTTATCACATCCATAACGCAACTTAAACAATAAATCGATATAGTCACTGTCATAAACTGACCCCAAACCTCGAATATTCTCACTTAAAATACTAATATTTAAACATTAAACCCCTACATAAACCCTATTAAAACCCTAATAATGCATGCACTAATAGTCTACTTTTATCAATAAAAAACTCAATCAAACTACTGAAAGGGTTTTGGGGTTTTGATTCTTATAACTAAAATACCTCATTAAATATGGTCAACTTAGTTTTCACTTCAAGGATTTTTTAAAAGGTTTGTCATTCAACATGAATTTGACCAAGTTTAAATTCTTAAGTCATGAACACCTTTCAATTCATAGTGCTAAGCATCAAAATTTTGCTATCTATATTAATTTATTTCCATGCTAATTACCTAAATACCTCATTTAACATGTTCAACTATGTTATCTCTTCAAGGATTATATAAAAAATTTGTAATTCAACATGAATTTGACCAAGTTAAAATTCTAAAGTCATGAACACCTTCACATTCGTAGTGCTAAGCCTCAAAATCATTCTATCTTTATTTATTTAGTTATTTCAATTTTCTTTACTAAAATTCCTCATATAACATGGTCAATGAAGTGATCTCTTGCGTGATAGCATTCTTTTAAATTTTAAAGTAAAAAAGTTCATTAAATTAATATTTTATAAGAAACACAGAATTTATGTTCGAAGCAAGTTACAAAAGGGCACCATATTATTTTGTATAGATAGCAATGACTTATATTACCTAGGACAGTAAATTATATTTTTTTAAATACTTAACAAAAACTTATGGGATCTTCACATGTTAGAAATAATTACATTTTTATTTATAAATTTCTTTTTAGTTATCACTTCTTACTTAAAAACATCTAATATCCAATTTTTAAATGATAATAACTGTGAAGTTGTTTTACTATAAAGACAGTTACTGTTCTAAATGCTTAGATCAGCACTTATTAACAATAAATTTTTAAAATCTTAGCATACTCCAACACTACACCTTAAAATCTCCCACAGAATCATTTAAAATATATTATAAGAACTGTTTTCTTCATTATATTGTGAAAAACCAGTCAAATACCTCGCAATCGAACTTCACAGTTTAGTGCTCTTAATATTCTTATTTAATCAATCTTTAGTTAAATATTAAATGCCGATCAATTAAAAAAAAGAGAAGTATTTTCTGATAATGAAAAAGACTGGATTTCAAAAGAACAAAAACAAGTTTATGATTAAAATGACCAACCAACTCCAGGTGAGAAGAATTTAGCAAATTTACCTACTGTATGGAGACATACCTAGAGATGACTGAGTACATCAAGCCCTCATCTTAAATTTCCAACTTAAAATCAAATGAAGTCATTCAGATAATTTAGTACTAAATACTGATAGAAATTAACAAATTATTTATTAAAAATTAATTATTTTATGAGATTTAATGCCAGAAAAATTGTTTATCACTATCTATCTTGAAATAGACAATCAACACTACTATCTTTAAAAAATTATTAAAAGGTACACACACTTTAAAACATCTATCATGAAGTACTTGATGACCCATTGAAATAGTAAAAAAAATCGATGAGCAAGCAGGATACAATAACGCAGCAACAGCCTTCATGGTTGACTCACCTAGAGATGCAGCCAGCTTCATAAAACTATTTAACATTTACAACCTAAAAAATTTCTCAATGAAAATAAAGCTTCTTGCATATAATCCAGTGCTGACTATGACACCCACCAAAACAAAGTAGAAATACATGTAATGCTTACAAAAACATTCAGATTTCCTGTTAAGCGACTTAAAACATCTCTTTACTACAGGAATTAAAGAAACAATCGCTATTATATTACTTAACTACTAAATATAATTTAAGAACTTTAACACATAATTAAATTCAAAGACATAGGTAGTAGATTCCAGATCCTCTATATTATATAGAAAGGGGGAAGAAAACGAAAGATCCAAGAAGAAACAAATAA
Source organism: Oxytricha trifallax (assembly GCA_000711775.1). Taxonomy (NCBI): domain Eukaryota; phylum Ciliophora; class Spirotrichea; order Sporadotrichida; family Oxytrichidae; genus Oxytricha; species Oxytricha trifallax. Next base: position 59,739 of record ARYC01001390.1, on the reverse strand, counting down.
ACAACAAAAGCAAATGAAAGAAGTAATTAGAAAATAGGACTTAGCAAACAATGAATCAATCTCTACAACCTAAAATGCTTGTCGCTTATACAATACAATATGTTATAGAACTGGAGTTCACAAAGACTTCAATGTTATCATTAAAAGCAAATAAATAAGAAGATAATTTTATCTGATAATTTAATAATGAATATGTTGAGAAACTAAAACATAAAGAGTTATAAGCAAAAGCTTTCATTCATATTTCAATTTCTACAAAGTTTATTAGATCAACAAGCAATAAAAACTATCAAATATGTCTATATTGTTTATGATTATTGAACAATTACCAATCAAACTTATTGAAATGATGAATTAAATTAAGAAGAAACTTAATATTAAATGAAATTAAAACAACGGAAGCAATTAAGAAAGACCAATAAATAAATAAAGCAAATGCTTTTGATAAATTTGACAAGAAAATTATAGTAAATATGAAATAAATCATGCAATTACAAAAAATTAAAATTAATTTATAACTTAAATAATATATTATATATAAATCGGTTCTAAAATACGAATATGATTATATTGAACTTAAATAAATAGTGCTGAAGCAGGAGATTGTATATTTTATAAATTTAAATTAGAAATTATAACTTTAAAAAAAATCTTCTTATTAGCTGTTCAGTATTGAGCAATATTTTTTTATAAATTATAGAAGTGAAAAAATATAATCACTAATTTAAGTTATTTTTATCCTGACATATATTAATTTATTTTCAAATAAAATTTTTGAATTTTAAAAATCTTTAAGTTAATTGTATTGAATTACTGCTCGTCAGTTATCAAATTCAGTTTTTATCAAAGAATAATTGATCAACCAATTAAAATAGATACATCAGAAAGATTTCTTAAGTTAATTTTTTTAATGTAAAAATTGAAGTAAGAATATGAAAAAATTTATATATGCAAACAAAACCCCAAATATTATCATTACTATAAAAACAACTTATCTAATTTAAAAAATACTTAATAATGCTTGATGAATTTAAGTTCAACTTTTATGCATGAAAAATTAAGTAGAGTCAAGAAATTAAGTTTTGGATGAGTTGCAGAGATAAGTATAAGCACTAGGCAAATAATTTATGGTTGAAAGTGATGAAGAAGACAGAAATTTATATTTGTCAAAACAATCTTTAATTTAAATGGGACTGAAGTGGATGAGTATACTAACAATGTTTAGTATTTTATAAAACAGAACTAAGTAGGAATGTGATTTTACAAGAGTGGCATTTGTTGAATTTATCTAAGATACCTATATAAATAAAGTAATATTGGAATAATGTGCTCATGTTACATGAATAATATTATGAGAATGTTGTTACTATTATTATTATAATTTAAGCTTAATGGAAATTAATACAGGGGTTTAAACATACCAATAGTTTATTAGATTTTAATTTAATCTAATACCAAGTTATAATTATGGTTTTGTTAGAGTTGTTTCTAAATTAAAATACAAGACTTATCTTGCGCAAATTGCTTTCCTTAGAATTTTAATATCAAGATATGATTCTCAAAACAATAAATAATGATATAATTTGCAATCTAAAGTTTTACGCTCCAAGTGGTGGAATGACTAAAAGAGATCAACATAAATGAGACTATAAACAATTATCAACAATTTTTAGAGTTACCAGATTGTATTAATTCAATTCAAGTATATAGTTTTGCACATTTATTAATATTAATTCATTAAATCTTAAAGCTAAAAATAAATATATAGTTTCTGAAAATATGTGATATATAAAGTTTCATTACTAACACTTTTTGAGACTATCAAAGATACCTTGAAGTGTTTATGCAATATTTATCAAATTAATATTTAGAAGTCAATTTTAAAATGATTTAATAAGAATAGTTGGTTTTTTTTTTATAATCTTCATATACATTGGATATTCAATTGATTTTCTGTGCTTTCCCCAGACTCTATATAATCATATTAAAGGAAATTTTTATTATAATTATAAAGAGAGTATATTGTAATGGATGGCCAATTACTTAAAACATGAAAAAAAGAATTAAAAAACTAAACTCGTAATAAGTGACTTGCTAAAGGTCTTAATTTCTTAAAATTTTATAAAGTTGCATGTATTTATATAGTGAAACTTCTTTTAGAACTATAGAAAGAAAATTGAGGTAATTATAGTTTAAAAGTTTTAAGCGAGTATATTCAAAATGTGGAGGTTGTTAAAAATAAATTCAAAAAACGAGATAATTAGAAATTTATCATATTATTACTTTAAAAAAGTGAGTTATATTGAACATATTACTTTCTGAATTAAACATATATTTATAAGGAAAAGCAATGGTACGTGCTAGTCATAGCGCCTGGAAGATTTTGCTTATTGGCGAATACCAAGAGAACTGCTTCTTTAAGTTCTCCCTCAGCGATCATCTTGTGTGTCTCTATCGTTGGAGTCAACGACGAAGATGAGACCTTAGGTATTCTTTAAGTAGTGTCTCCAGTATAGTCTGATCTTATCTTGACTGCCTACATCCCACACAATGAAACTGATGTTCTTATAGTCAACTGTCTCGACGTTGAAGCCGATTGGTGGGATAGTTGTTACGACCTCACCGAGCTTTAGCTTTTAAAGGATGGTGGTCTTACCAGCAGCATCGAGACTGACCATGAGAATTCTTATCTCTTTCTTGCCAATAAGTCTTTACCATACTTTGGAGAACATTGAACCCATTTTTTCGTTTTTTATTTAAATAAAATTTGATTTAATATAATTTTAATTCTCTCGTTTTTTTAATTTATTTTTAACAACCTCCACATTTTGAATATACTCGCTTAATTATGAACTAGTTAGAATTGCATTTATAAGTGGACAAATAAGAGATTAATTCATCGAAATTTAAATAATCATAATTGAGTGATCCAAACATGAATCTATTCAAAACCCCAAAACCCCTTAGTGAGGTTTATAAGTGCTTTGATTTGTAGGGTATAGTTGGGGTCTTATTGGGGTTAGTAGAGAAATTAGGCCAATTTACAAAATGAGAAATAGAAATTAGCGAAATTTAGGGTCGATTTATGATGAGAAATATTTAGATTTACTGCTTCAGCTTAGGTATGGTACGAGTATTAATATAGATTAAGTCAAACCAGTATTGAATTATGTAGCTATTGCAAAGCTCTTACACAAGAGTGCCTCTACTGTTAGGTATCACTGCATAGCTGTTTAGCATTTTAATTCTGGTACTTGAAAGCATCCTGCTAGAAAATAAAAGTTCTCACAGCACCATATTGACTACCTCTGTGACTCTAAGACTTTAAAGTATTGGGCACACTTTCCTCTAGACTAGCGAGCTGTAATGTTTCATCGCAAGTTTCCTGATATGCGCATCTCTCCTTAGACTATAGCCAACATTTATAGAAGAAATGGTATTACTTTCAAGACTGTCAACAGAGTGAAGAGAGTGATTGATTTTACAGTGCCATTTTATAGTAATAATTTAAACTATATATATGATTAAATGCAGAGAGCTATTGATAATAACATCAAGTTCATACATGCAGATGAAGCTGTGTTTACTTTCAACACTTTTATTAATAAGTCATGGTATAAGAAGTATGATAATATAGAAGTTTATGACTAAAAAGTGAAGGTAGTCACCCATGCAATTTTAGCTGGTATAAGTGAAGATTCAGGCTTAGAGAGTTATGTGATTCACCCTCGCTCTATTAAGCGAGAGTAGTATATAGAGTTCCTACATAAGCTCAGAGAGAAGTATAGCAACCAAGAGATCATCCTGTTTGTTGATAACCTTTCAGTTCATAAGACTAAGGAGTCTAAGAAAGCTTATGAAGACCTAAATATAACTCCTGTTTATAACGTTCCTTATAGTCCTTAATTTAATGGAATAGAATTCTACTGGAGTTAAATCAAGACTCACTACAAGAAGCTGCTGCTGTATCATCTTATGCATGACTTGCCTATCGATACAGTAGACTTGATTCAAAGCAGCTGTAAGAGAGTAAGCGTAGATAAGACAACAGTTTGTGCGAGAGAAGGAAGAATGAATGTTTATAAATAAGTTTTAGATTTAAACGAATGAATATATTCACATATTAAATTGGCCCATAAAGGGGTTTGGCTTCTCTTTCTTCTCCTCTTCTTAAGGCTTGCTTGGACCCATATTTCTTCTCTTTGTGCCAGCTCCTGCATCTATGTTCATTTCTTCTAGCTTTTAGACATCTTTATAAAGTCTTTTGCTCACTTCATAAATAGTCTATGACTTTCTCTCTCTGTGAACCTTCGCATGCTCTTTCATTAGGAATATACCAGTTCCAGGTTTCCCTACAAAGTTATGAATCAAAGCTTACTAGAGAGGAATGGGTGCTTCTTAAGCTCAGCGAGCCAGGTCTCGCTTATTAGTATGCCTTGCTTCTTTTAATCTTCAGGAGAAATAGAGTAGCGTTTTTTGTGAGCTTCTTCAATGATCTCTCTGAGATAACTCTCTCTTAAAGTGCCAAGAACTCCAAAGAAGAAGCTCCTTTCTGGAAGCTTGTTAGAGAGTTGTTTCTTGGTAGGAGGATAAACTACCAACTCTTCATCTTTCATCGCATCCTCGTAGAGATTAGTGACTGAAATGTCTGGGTAGTTTGGTATATCTATCAACTTTATTTCACTGTTTTTGAAGGCTTTCTTCTCATCGCAGAGTATAGCTTTTAAGAATGAAATTTTGGTACCTTCCATCGTTGGAAGGAATAAACCCACTATAGTATATGATTAAGTATATGTCACATGCTTACCATGCTAAGTGAGGTATCGATAGAGATCTTCCTTGCTTCTAAATCTTGAGATCATTTCTTAAGCTTCAACCCTCTTCATTGCAGTATTTATAGATTCCATCCTTGTTCCTTCTCTTGTTATTGAATTTTAAATTTTAATATATAGAGTTCTGGATCCTCCTGTTAAAAATCTTAGTATTAAATATGGGCCTCTTATAGGAGGTCAACCTGGTAAGGATACGTGGAGAAAGCTGGCAGAAGCTGTAACAAACTTCAGAGATGGAGCTCCATTTTTATCAATTTAGTTCCATTAAATTAGTACTAAATTTGTTTAAATTTGATTAGTACCGGTACTAAATTCGTTTAAATTTAGTTGGTACAATTTAATAGTACCAATACTTAATTAGTACCTAGTTTTTAACTAATGAGGTTTTAATGGAAAAGTTCCAAATGGTTTAAAACCTAATTGGTACCAGTACCGACCTGAATTTATTCTCAGTTGGTACCAAAATTAAAAATATTAAGCATAAAATTAGAAAATTTATAGTTATAAACTAAGTATAAATATGATGTCTAACACCTAAGAATCAACCATTGTTGTTGCAGTTCCAGCTCCTATACTAAGTTAGTATAGCTAGTGAGGTTTTTACTTATTAATAATAGAAATTTAAATTTGAATTTAAACATGGCGGCTAACTTAAATCGTAAGGCTGTTTCTCTTTGAACAGGTAATCATTGCTCAACTTTGGCTCTTCCAAGAAACCAGAAGTAATTTATATTGAAAAGGAGGTAGAGCTAAGAGCTCTAGAGTTTGAAGCTGAGGTTTTTAAAATTTAAGTTTAAAACAAGAAGTTGAGTGCTGAGATGGGAGTTTAAACATAAGTTGAATTGGTTGAGGAAGATAAGGAACAGCAACCAATAGGAAAAATTAAAACATTTTAATGTGAAGGCTGCTAAAATTTTTTCTCAACTGAGTCTAGCTTGAAGAGACACTTCAAAGAGGTATACTCTGGTAGAGCTAAGATCTACTTCAAGCTTATAAAGTAGATGGTAGATACTAATGCACTACCTGCATGAAGTCTTATACGCACTCTGCTAAAGTAAAGAGACATATGCAAAAGCATCATCTAAGCGAATTCCTGATTAAAGATGAGGAAACTTAAAAGCTTGTACCTGCTAAAAGAAAAAATAACTCTCTTGATTCACAAATAGAGTAGTAGGAGAGACTTAAGAGATAGAAGCGGTTTGAGTCAATGAACCAACCAGCAAATGGTATGTGTATTGCTTGCTTATAAGAGAGAGCAATGTATATACCTGCATTAAATGCAGTCGACATAAGCAGCTGTATTGAAAACTATTTGAATATTGACGTACCTAACAAGGTAAAACTTATAGTTGTTGATGGATTCGCATACAAGGTATATCCATTCAAGTATCTCATTAAGAACGAGCAATATTAAAATGAGTTTGCAAATGAATACATAGTACTGAGAAGGCTTAGAAAAGATAATGCAAGAACTTAGCTAAGCTCGACGGAGTTTTATTTGGTCATGGTTTTATTGCATTGAGACTCAAGAAGTTTGAAATGACTCTAAGAGAGTATCTCTACCATAATAGATATCCTGATGATTTGAATGAGATACTCACAGATATGCCTAAGGGTGTGAAAGAGCTCCATGATCTAGGGTGTGTTCATAGAGATTTGAAGCCAGAAAATGTAATGCTAAATCTCTGCCCTTTAGAAGTAGTAGTCATAGATTTCAACAGATCAATAAGACAAGAGATGGTGACTTTAGCTAAGGTTTTAGGCACTCCAGGATACTTCCCTATAAGAGAGAAATGGACAAATGGCTCTGTATAATGGGATGTTTGGGCGGTAGCTGCAATTATCTTAGAGTGCGATATGGAAATTATGTCATACTTTGGAACAAAACATGAGAAATAATCAATAAGTTTGGCTGCTAATCATATTAAGCAAGATGAAATATGCAATGAAATTAAGAAGATAGTTGAGATGGTCATCGTAAAAGCTCCAGCATATCCACGATAATCATTGGATGATATACTAGAACAACTACAGACTGCTAAATTCAAGAGGTATCACAAAGATAAGCATATAAAATTTGTTTGAATTAAGTACAGTAATACTCATTAAATATTCATTCAATTCATAAAAAACATGCGTTTTCTCTACTAACCCCAATAAGACCCCAACTATACCCTACAAATCAAAGCACTTATAAACCTCACTAAGGGGTTTTGGGGTTTTGATTATACTCAGTGTTTTTGCCATATTTTTTCTCACTTGTGGGATATTATGATCTTTACTAATCTTTTATTAAACAATATTTCCAATATTGGCGATTTCTATTTGCTGATAAAGCAAATTATACGCAGGTTTACTCATCAGCAATAGAATTCTTAGTAGAACTATTTAACTTATTTCTCAACATAATTTAGTTCAAATTTGGTATAAACACTTAAAACTCATAAAATAGTATTTTGATAGTTGAATTAAAAACATTATAATATCAGCAAAGATATCTATAAATTTTAGATATATAGACTAATAAAGCAAAGAACTCGCGAAGCAGTCAAATTTAGCAACATTCAAGCATATATCATCATGAATTACTTGAGTTTCGGCAAGTTAAAAAACAATATCATAAATTAATTAAGTAGGATTACTTTATATACATAAAAATTACAAATATTTAATGGAGTCTGCTAAATAATTAATTGAAATAGTCAAAGAGGAGCTATAATAGATTAAAACTTTATATTTTGAAATTTACCCAGAAGTTTTTTTCAAAGAAAAAAGATGGAAAAATCAATTTTTGAAAAGATTATAGTAGGTAAAGTTAATTTTGAAGCTACAAATAGCCCAGATGATAATTTAATAATTACAAGTACTTTAATGATAAAGAAAAGAGAGATTTTAAACTATTAGAAATGATTGAATTAAAATTTATATATATCACTATTTCATTGATAATTATCAATTTATCCTCACCCATCTGAATATTATTCAAGATTTTTAGGATTATTATATTTTGGAAGATAAATTTTAGTTTATTTTAACATTTTAAGAACGTTTTCATTTCTCTTAAATCATTTCTTAAGTGCTATCCAAACCTTTTTATATTAAATAAATATGATTTCTAATTGTAACTTTTTGCATATCATATTTAGAGTGTAATATCTCTTTGATTTATTCTTTTCTTTAAAAATAAGCAGTTTAATATTCTTCTCCTATTTATTAACCAAACTCCATTCCTCATTTTATTTCTAGATTTACTTATTCATATTTAAAAACAACATAATTTCTAGAGTATAAGTATAATAAATTAAAAATATATAGTTAATCTATACTGTTTACAAAGAATATCTTCATTAATAGAGCATTTTAATATTTTGCATTAATAATAGTTTAGGATTTCCAATACTAATATCCTCTTGTCTAGTCTCTTTGCCAACGTCATTTGTTTGTCCATGGTAAGCAAGACTACTAAATGCCTTGACATTAATCACTCTCATGCCAGTTAGTACATTCAATAATACTTGAGAATTAGTCAAGCGAAATGAATTCAGACCTTTGAGAGTAAATAACTAAATTATATAAAATATTTATAAACAATTATAAGTTATTATATGATGTTGATTAGTACATATAATTAATGCTCAGTAAAAATGCTTAGAAAGTCTTTTTAATTTGAACCTTCTTCTTCTATTGTTCCTAAGCTTTTTAAGTGGTTTTTTAAACATTCAGTCATCATTTTCTCATAAGTTCCTCAAATTCATCGTTTAAACCATATACATTATCTCTCTGAATCTTTAAGGTTTATTAATTTAATTAATAGATATAATCCGTTAAATCAATTCTAGGCATTTACAGAATGTTATATTGAGTATCCAATCCTTAGTCATCTTAATTTTCTTGGCAATCCTGCTAAGTGTCAAGATCATTTACTCATCAGGTTTAATCGTTCGATTGGACAGGATTGAGTTAATATGGAAGTCATAAGATAGTATCAACATGCAAAGTACTGAACAATTAGTAAAATTAAGTTATTGGTGTAAACAATTAAACCATATCACCGTTAATTCGATCTTAATGCATGTTTAAAAAATAAGCAAATCTCTTTGAGTGTCTTGAAAGAAACAGCTAATTTATTAAGAATACCTAGTCAACATTCACATTAGTAACAATTACTTGCAACAAAAAGTCAAACAACCGTGTTAATCAATAACTACAGTTTTAAGTTAAAATACTGTCAATCCAAGCATAAAAAAGATGTTTATTAACTAAGCTTTTGTAATTATTTTGGTCAAAGATATTGAATTTATTTATTTAAAATAAGTCATTTTTATTAAATATTTAAATATATAAACTTGTGACTTAAAAAGTACTAATGAGCTATTTAAAATATTATAGCAATTGTTATATATAATGATTTGAAAATATAAACATAAATATAAAAATTGTTTTATGATAGAAAATAGCCCTTTCTCTCAACTAAATTAGTAATTAGAACACATAAATAAAATGTGCCTTTAAGATAGCAAAGATGGGAAAAAATAATAAATCTTATAGTATAAATGAACTATTAAATTGAATGAAGTAACTAGCATGAGAATATTGTTATTTAAATAGATAGCGAGCGATCATGAAAAATAAGTGGAAAAATTTAATTAATGAATTATAATTAATAAAAAAATAAAGAAACTTAAGATGGTGTTCCTGGAGCAGCTAGTCATTCACTAAAATTTGTAAGTTTCAAAAAACATATCTAAAAATTTTTTTATTTCAGCAATACTTACCAGCTGGAGTGGCTACGTCAGTCGACCGAGACCTCAAGTGACACTGGAAAAATGGGAACAAAAGAAGAGTTTTGGCAATATGGAGCAAAGTATAAGGATATTGGAAAGATGATAAAGCTGTTTCTGGATTCCATTTCTGTAATTGTCTATACTAGTACTTATTATTTAAATTCATTTTCATTTTATATTAAAGTCTTCCGCTTATTTTTCATAAATTATGTGAACTCTAGAATTGACTATATGGCTGCCCGCTGAATACAAGTCGAACCAGAGTAATAATGATATAAAAAGAGAATTATAAACAATCAGATTTAAAATTATAAAAAAAAATAAAAATGTCTGATCAGAATGTGGAAATCCATTCACTATTAAGGTATGCTACAAAAACATATCTGAAGATTCTATTATTTATAGGCTGTATCTGGTAAAAGTGGCAGTGATACTTGATGATGATTACACAGAAGTCCACAACTACTAGGTCAAGGAATCATAATACTAAACTGAATACGAAGAAGTTTGATGTATAGGAAGATGAAACTGATTTTTAAGATTTCCATTTTCCATTTCTACTATTATTATGTTTATTGTTAACATAACTGCAATAATTCTCCATTTTCCAAAAGCTTATGGGCTAAGTTATTGAGGATGAATTTAATATCCATCCATTTGATCTTAGGTATCATCAAGAAACAAGTAATAGTCATTTCTAATAAAATGATTCTTTGAATTTGAACACTGAGTGTAAACATCAAAGTCATGTCATTCAATGTGGTAAAAGCAAACTAAATACAAACTAGGATTCAACAATTTCAACAGTGAAGATTTTTCTGATACTGAGAATTACTTAAAACATTAACTTGAACCTTTTTAATTATGTTTCAGGTATTGTCAAAGTACGATTCTCCAATACAGTTCAAGATATATTTACAACCATATTTTGGAATTCATCACTCTGACAGAAGTATTCATTTAGAAGTTAATTGAGTGACAAATATATAAATTAGTTATTTATTCAACAACTAATAATCAATCAATCAATAAGTCACAATAAGTTCGATATTAAATAATTTTAATGAATATTTACTTAACTAAACTGACTAGGCTTACACTTAGTAGAAAATTTAGTCACTTAGGGCTTTTCATTTAATATATATTTAGTGGTATTGTTAAAACAAGATTGCATAAAAACTAAACTTTTACTCTTTTCTATATGGCAAAAGTGTACCTTTAATTAATCAATAAAGTAAAGTAATTAATTTTAAATATACGATGCTTATTTAAGATTATAAAACTGTTTAATATTGTGCAATTACAATGAAAATAGCCTGCTTATGAGGCATACGGTATAAAGTTTGGGTAAATAATTTATCAGAGTATTTCATAAAAATAATCATTTTTCTTTCGCTAAGTACAGATTATTTGTTGGAATTTTTATTTTACCCACAGATACTGGCAAAGAATGAAAATTAAAGTTCACTGTAAGTAATGAAAATGAAAAACAGCTTTTTTAATTCAACTACAAAGATATAAGTTTGGTTGGATTAATGTTTGCTGTTCAAAATTATGTTTAAAACAAGGAAGTAATTTTTAGATAAATCTATACTTTATTTTATTCCCAGAGATCAAATTGAAACTCTTAAATATGCCAGATCTTAATGATGTGATCTAGCCAAACTTTCTTTAAGATTAACTATAGCCACTTTATTTAAAATTTAACTTCAGTCATTTAATAACATTCAATTAAAAAGGTACTTGACTGTTTTTGCTTGATGGATATGATACTGAACATATTTAAATGAAACAGGATTTAACAAAATTGTAAAAATACTTAAGCATGATGAATTCTAACCAATAAAGAGTGTCTGCAATCAATGATTGAAGAAAAGAATTGCTTGAGTCAATTATCAATGGATCAATCACAAAGAGTTTGAAGTGTAAATCATTGAACATGAAGTAGAATGATATTTGTTTGACATTATTGCATTGGGACATATTTAATTTTTATTACATTTATTCTAAGTATGAAGATATTTAGACAAATTTAAGTGCCCCTATGAAGGTAGAGATAAAAGGGCCCAACTCATTAGGTCAAAAAACAATTTAGTATTTTTATTATGTTGTAGAATTCATCTTGAAGAAAGAAAAGAAACTTATATAGCAGTAGGCTATTACAAATATTTATCAAAGAACAGGAAGAATTAACTCTATGCGAACAAATTCTTGTTATAATTCCTATATAGTTTATCAAATAAGATTCTTAAAAACCAGTTGACGAATTTATTAATAAAGAATGGAAATATCATTGGCATTTGAATTACCTTCAAGAGCTCAAGAATCATATTAAAATTATGTTGGAAATGGTTGATATCTAATCACTTAATATTATTAACATTAATGTTAATATACATACAATCTGGTGAAATTAAATAAGATAAGTAAGAGATTAGATTTATCAAATTATAGATTAAACTCAAATATATATCAAATCATATTCTCATAATAAATTTAAAACTTAATTCAGAAATAAGAAAACAAAAATATTACCTCAAATATCATTGAATCTACTATTGGATTATTGATATTTTTAGTTTTAGATGGAAAGTTAAACTTTTTTATTTTCTTTTAAAATCCTTGTTGTTATTTTGCAAAAAACTACAATTAATAAGTTACAATTGCCTCAAAATTGTGAATAAATAAATCGATAAAATGAAGGGAATATAATAAACATTATTGAAATAGTTTTATATTTTTATTTAATTATTTAATTTGATATATATTTAAATTACATATTAAGTTATAACTTAGTAGTTAAATTAATTAACTTTTGCTACATTCATGTAGTCTTTATTTATTTAAAATATATCTTCTTATAATTTCACATATATTATAGCAAAATAAAATCAAAATTATATAAAGTTTAAATGTAATTAATTAAATGACAATTAAGTAATTTTAAATTATAAATAGATTTTTATTTAATTTTTAAGTTTAATTACTATATATTTATATAAATATGATTGTAATTTTCTCATTTTAAATGTAAAGTATAAATTGCTATCAATATACCTCAAAATGTTTTAATTAACACTTTTAAAATGAAATTTATTTAAAATTTATATATAAGTCATTAATATTAAGATCGAAATACTTTTGCTTATTGACTTCTATATTTATGATTTAATTACTAAAAATTTTGTTTCTATTTAAACATATTAAAAATTAGTCATTGAAGCTTATGTTTTTAAAAGCTTGATGTTTCTTGATTTCATTTATGCCTACCTTAGTTGAAGGATCTCTCATTAGAATTCTTTGCAATAGATCTTATGTTGATTCTTCTATACGTTCATGGAAACTTGTCTTGAGTTTACTAATTTATTCATAAATCAACATCACATCATTTCATGAGCTCATCCAAAGAACAAACCAACACTCATTGGAAATTAAACTCAAGGAAAGGTGGACTAATTAGAGACTGAAGAGGGCCTCAACTTGAAGCAAAGAAGAATCAATAAATTACATGAACGTGGAAGAACTTGAAAATAGTTAAGAGGAGAAATGATAATCTAGATTTTGCTATGAATTGCATATCAAGCAGGTTATTTCACACAATTTATAAGGAATTTGATTAATTTTGTTTTTCTTCAAGCTGTTATCTTTCTTTCTGACTCATGATTCCCATTAAATAATTTATATCTACCAAGAAATTTAAAATAGAAAAACACACTTCAAGATCTTAAATTGCATTATTTATTTAAAAGGTGTAATCTTCCTTGTTCCCTAAAAACCTTTCTTTATTTCCTAATACGATAGATGTGTCGATAGGAGGATCACAAGTTATGAATGTTTTGTGTTAGCCATTTAGTCCAGAAAGCTATTTGGAAAATTCAAAATCTATACATTTCTGGAGTTTAGTATTGTTAGTAATTAATTAATTATGTTGTTTAATATATCTGTTGATTAAAAACTAAGAATGCAATTACTCTATCAATTTAAATACCATTGCTGCATCTAATTCAATTACTAAAATTAGTAATTTAGCAAATGCTAATAAATAAAGATTTGCTCTTGTTCTGTTAATGAGAAATTAGGGAATAATATCAGTTGGGAAGCTCTCTAATAAACTGGTTACATTTACAAAGTTAACTTTTCATTGAGCACATTCTATAAATAAAAGTATTTTTTCTCAAAATAAACAATTCAGTATTATTATTAATTAATGATATATTTAAATGTTTACAAAAGAATATATAGTAATAGATATATTTATTGCTTAGTAAAAATCAATTTATGTTGAGTTATATTCATTTTATTAACTTTTACCAAATGAATTTAACCAATAAAATCTAGAATAGTAAATTGTGATTCAAATATTGTAAATATTGCCTCCCAATGATTTTTCTCACTATCCGATTAAAGTTATGACACTTTCAACTATATGATAATTAAACATCTCACTCTTAAATTTCTATACTGAAAAAGTTTTTATATACTCGATGTTCGCCTAAAATCATCAATAACTTTCACAGATCCTAATTTACTCCTTAGGGAAATTACAATTATTGATAGTTTAGTATAATATAATTATAAGAGTTTCTAGTTCTGCTCTAAATTGTAAGAAGGACCAATTCTTTGCTAAAGAAAAGGTTATTGTTTTTATTCAAAGCTATTAAAATCTTTAATAGGAAGTGAAAGAAGATCGCCTTAAAAATGATGGTTATTATAAAATTTATTTACTTTGGAATCATTTTAAATACTAAGAAATAAAAATTATTATTAAATTAAATTAACAAAAATAAGAATAGTTAATAAAGAATCATAGTTGGATAACTCATAAAATGTTTCATCCTCCTTTTCAACCTCATACTCATCATCTTAATATTTAAAGATTTATTTAGTTCTGAATATACTCTTAATGTTAGTTGCAAAGTACTGTCAATTGCCCTTTGTGGCCTTATCAGCAAGAACAACTGTAAAAAGAATTAAAAATATATGATTTTAAACTTTAAGAATATTTTAGTATAGTTAGTTTTAATATGAATAAAAATATTCTGTCTAATAATAAGTTGTTAAAATATTTAACAGTTAATTCTTAGGCTTTTAATTGTATTTTACTCGGTAATTTGGCAATTTATTAGGAGACAATATATCTATAATAATACTCTTTTATCTCTTAGTTTCTTGCGAGAGTTTGATTTATTCTACCTTGAACTCATTTTTTTCAATTTTTACTTTCTGTAAGCTAAATTTAGCTGACTCATTAAAAGAATTAGTTTTTAAGCATACTATCTGTATTATCACTTCTTATTCCTTAAAAACTTTGTTAAAATTACCAATTTGACTTAATTAATAGAATTTAATTCATTTTCAATGAGCATGCATTCTCTAAAATATGGATAAACTATCTAAGATATCTTAACGATAAATAATTATTGCCTCTGTCAAATATTTTGGAACTTTATGAATTATAGCTATTCTTTTATATATAAAAGAATAGTTATATAATATTTTCCAGTTTATTATGCATTTTACTTAAGTAATTGCCATATCATACATTAGACTTAAGTTTTGAATTTTTTGCTCAGTATTTATCTCAAATAAAGTTGATTTCAATTTATGAACCTGAATTTTCCATTGGTTTATTACTCCTCTTTAGATAACTATACAATTTGTTTTTATAATATTTTAGGGCAATCGCTTAATATTTATTAGAGAAGCTAAAATAAATATATTTATTTTATATTTAAAATTATAAATAACAACTATAAATTACAATCTTATATAATTATAAGTTTTATTATGATAAATAAAACTAAAAATGAATGAAATAAGTTTCCTGCCTCGAAAAATAGGAAATATTTATGTATTTTAAATTCGTATAAATATTAAATTTAATTATAAAAAGAGTAACTTATCAATAAATTTAATAAAAATTTACTTTTGTAGTGATGCTTGACAAATTGAAAAATTTTAAATAGAACATACAATATTTAAGGAGATGTATCTATTGCTGATCTGCTATCTATGAATTACTTAGATTTAACTTAGATTGAAGATTGAATTTTCAGAAACAATTTATCACAAAATCCATAGATGTGGACTTCAAAGCTGAAATTTAATAATAAATTAATATAAGTGAGGCAGATAAGTAAACTTCAAGCTGTGTGTGTAGGAAACTATTGCTTTAAGACTATAAATAACTCTAGTAAATTTGAAAAAATAAGATCAAATATTTATCAACTAAACAAAGTATTTTACTTAAAGGATTACGAGAATTTGACTAAAGTTTACCAAAGTTAAAGCCTCATTTTTAGAAATTTATAAATCTCTCAGAGACAGCCCGTAACACATACTTATTATGGTGCGACTTACTTGTACATATGGAGGTATATCCTAACCAATTTTACCACTCTGGAAGAGTAACCGTCAAGACACTCGGTATTTACAAGATAAGTTCCCGATCAGAGTTCCTCCTCAGAATTGGTCAGGTCAGGTATAGAGGGTTCACACAAATAAAAACTTAGATCGTCCAGCATATCATGCCATATTAAAACTGGTTGATTCAATTTTCTTTAAATAGGAGAAATAGGAGAACAAGGATAATGAAACTAGAAGCTATAAAGCACATTATTATCGTATTAACTCAGTAAATGAGGAAAGTAGAAGAAAAAATAACAGAAAGTATAATCATAAATTTCACATTAAAGACTATTGAAGTGAACGTTCGTAGAAGGAACTAAGTTAACTTTAACGTTATTTAATTAATTAAAAAAAAGAATCATTTAAGTTAAGGAATATATACAAAGTAAAAGAGAAGTATGCGGTATGACGGCATATAAGTTAATTCGAAAAAAAATATAAGTACTAAAAAAAGCGAAAAAAAAGAGGAAAGGAAGTTTCCTTGACTCGAGGAAGTTTCCTGCACGCTTTATTTTATCAATGTAAAATTTAATATATTTAACAAAAATTAGCAAATTTAATATATTATGGCTATTTAAATTTTAAGTGAATATTTTTTCATCAGAGATATAATTCAAGAAAATATATCTAGCATTCAAAACACTAAAACCATTTCAGTAATTTGATTGAGTTTTTGATTGATAAAAGTATACTATTATTGTAGGAATACATTCGATTTGGGAAGATGAATTAAAATTAAAATTAATTAATTATAAATTACCCTCAGTTATGTTTTTGGAAAATGTCTGCAAACCATGACAATATTATACTCTCTGGATAGCGCATTAAAAATGAGACGGTGGTTGTTATTGCTATAATGAATTTATCTCATCGCCCAAGCGAGAAAAACCCATTATACTATTTTTGGGAGTTAGCTCAAAATCAAAATATCTCGCTTCCTGGGATGATTCAGGAATATTGCCAATAATAAAGTCCAGCTAAAATTGCGGGATCTACCGTAGAATCCATTTATTTTTGAATTTTAAGTCACTTTGGTTTTGATAACAGCCATGATTTTAATATTTAATTAATTTAATTTAAATTCATTTTCCCAAATCGAATGTATTCCTACAATAGTGCATACTTTATTAGGGTTTTAATAAGGTTTATGTAAGAGTTTAATGTTTAAATATTAGTAATTTAAGTGAGTATCTGCAAGGTTTGTGGTCTGTTTATGACAGTGAATATATAGATTAATTTTTTAAGTTGCGTTATGGATGCGAAGAATACGGTAATTAACTCAAACCTATTCTAATATACACATCTATAGCAAGACTGCTCCATAGATTTCCTGCAACTGTGAGGTGTCACTGTATATTAGCATTGAATTTAAAGAGATAGCATCTTAATACTAAGCCTAAGATACCCTTAAAATTTTAGCAGCATCATATCGATTTTCTTATTAATGTAAGACTCTTAAATACTGGGCTCATTTCTCTCTATACTAGAGAGCTATCATGTTTCATCGTCAATTCCCTAAGTTTCATATATCTGCTTAATCTATAGCGAACATATTTAAAAAGAATGGAATATCTTACAAGACAGTCAATCGCATTAAGAGAGTGATTGACTTTAATGTTCCATTTTATAAGACTAATTTAAAGTATATATTTATAATTATCCATGTCAAACACACTTTTAATAGCATGAATTACTTATATTTCAAGCAGTACTTCAAATTGATGTTAAATAAAAATTATTCATACATTTGCTCATGCTTCAACTTTATAAAACATTGAAGCTTGATGATAAGTACCTTGATCATTTTTGATCTTGAAATTAAAATTTAATATTTATTTATTAATATTGAAATATATTTAAAAAAATGGAAAGTTAAAGATTCTTTTTCCTTTCTTCTTCTTCTTCCCCAGCAACTAGAAGTGTCTAGCATGGCTTTTTATAATTCGATTAAATTCAAAGGGCTTAAGATCATAATATTAAGATCATACAAGCTGATAAGAATGATTCACCTTTAATACCTTCATATCAAGGTCTTGGAATAAGAGGTACAGCAATATAGTGGTAAATGATTAATAAGTTTAGGTATAAACTCATGCAATACTTTGTGAAAAAAGTGAAGATAATGGCTTCGAGGCTTATGTTATCAACCCTGGCTAATTAAAGACTAAATAAAAGATAAAGATCTTGAAATAACTCAGAGATAAGTACACCGACTACAAGATTATTCTATTAGTAGATAACTTATATGTTCATAATACTAAAGATATAAGAGAGAAATATGAAAGGATAAACATAACACGAGTATTAAAAAGACATTAAAGTGCTCAGTTCAATGGATTAAAATAATGTTGGGGGTTAAAGAAAAGCCACAACAAGAAACTTAAAAAGTAAGATTTGGAGGCTTAGCACTAGGAATTGGAAGGTGTTCATGCCTTTTGAATTTAAACTTGGTTTAATTAATGTTGAATGATAATTGTTTTTAATAATCCTTGAAGAGATAACTAAGTTGACCATGTTTAATGAGGTATTTTTGTAATAAGAATAGAAATAACTAAATTTAGATAGCAATATTTTGAAACTTAGCACTCGGAATTGGAAGGTGTTCATGATTTTAGAATTTTAACTTGTTTAAATTCATGTTGAATGACAAACATTTTTCATTACCTTTGATGAGATAACTTCATTGAACTTGTTAAATAAGGTATTTGAGGAAGTAGCTTGGTTTGTTGTTACAAATTTTAATATTCTTATTTATATATTTACAAAATATTGATATTCTTATTCTTTTTTTGTATATATCGAACATTATTTTGATTTTTCTATTTTATAATACCTCGTCAAATCATAGATGATTTTTTTTTCTTTATGCAATATATTTTTATTTTATATTTTAATTATAATGGTATATTTTTTGTATGATTTATTAATTTCAATCATTATTTAATTATTCTGCTCTAATCACTTATATTTCTTTTAATTATTTTTTCTATATATCTTATTAGCTTTTTATTCTTTTATTTTACTTATAATTGAATTTTAATTTATTTTAATCTTAGGTTGTAACAAATAAATTTACTTTATTATTATCATCTTACAAAAACGATTTTATAACAACGAATCTTATTATATTTACTGCTCAATTTTATTAATAGTTTTATTGCATTTATATGACCAAGCTTATTTTTATGTATGATTAAAGTCAAAAAAATATGATATTTAATTCAAGACAATATAAATTTTTAAAATAAAACGAAATAAGGAATGTTCTTTAATTGAATAAAATTAATTTTTAATTGTTTTTTAAATAAAATAAACTAGTTACTAATTATAAAGAGAAGTTTTCTTATATTTCTAACCAATTAATATTTTAATTAATTAAAATTATAGTCTATATTTTCCCCAGTATTTATTTCTATAAAGCATTAAATAATAATAATAATAATAGTCTCCATTTACTTCAATAAATAATATTATATATTTAAATAAAATATAAAACGTTTTTTTTATTATTATAATAAGATTATTATTTTACCATAATAAATAGTAATTAAACAAAATATAACTAAAGTAGTGATTTTGATTAATTTAGGAGTTTCTTATAGTGAATTTAAATCATTTAAAAATTAATTTATCATAAAGAAGCATTTAAATAAGCATCGTAATATTACTATTTGAATAAAGATCAACAAAATATAGTAATTATTTGATTAAGTTTATTATATATTATTAAATTATAGTTTTTTTTGCTACTTATGGAGAATTGTTCTAAAGTATTACTTCACTCTTATCTGTAGATCTGAATTTAAACTATTTATGACAACATTCTGTGTTTATTAAAATACTCAGAAATAATAATGTAGGGGCAATAAAAACAGGAATAATTGGATATAAGATCAAAGAAGAATAATAGTAATTTCCCAACTGACTCTGAATTTAGAATTATTATTAAAGCAATATTGCTCATGAGAATTTGTTGGGCTTTTATAGTGTCAAGTATGTTTGGTATTTCCTGCAAAATAACACTTTAACTTATGCACTTTTAATTTCATAATAGGTTGGCATTCTTAACCTTTTTCAAAGTACTTGTCGTATTTAGACTTTAGACGCTTTCAATTCTGGATATTTCATAGAACTTATTCTAATTACTTAAATCCAGAAGAAATCTAGTGAAAGTACAAGGTTCATTTCTTCCATAATGCCCAAGAGCATTAGTTTAATTATGTCTTAGCTGCTAATTGTGTATTTTGAACAGATTGTAATTTAAAATTGTTAAATCTGTTCTATGACACCAGAGTGAGAGAGCAACACCACCAATAGATATGGTAAACAGAAAAATAAGAATTGCTTATGAATCAATTTCAATCTCTTTAAATTGTATCTATTCATCAAAAGATGTCTTAATTTGCAAATCGATGGTTGATATTCTATATTATTAACGAATAAAAATCAAACAAAAAGTATTTAGATACTCGTAAATAAATAATAACTAAAAAGTAAAATAGTAAATAGAAATATTCACGAATATTGAATTGTTTTTCAATGAGGCTTATGATAAAAATAGGAAAGAAGTAAAATGATTAGATTTTAATTTTTAATTGCTGCAAATTTCTTGAATAAGATTAAAAACCATTTAAAATGGAAAGCCTTATAGTTTTTAAGCTTGAGGCAAATCATATATACCACGTTAGTAATTAATAACACTATAAAAAATTCAATAAAAAGTTTAAAAGTGCATCATCCAAACATAAATACTATATAAAGATATCAAGTCAACAAAAAGAACACAAGATAATCATGGTTTAATAGGATTCGTTCTACAATAATAAAATTGTTTGGTTGTTGTCTGTTACAGTCATCCTATGATCATTCTGTAAGAATTTCAATGGTGCTGTTATCCTTCGTTAAACTAGTGATCATTCTTAAGGTTATCAATCGAATCTCCATGCTAGTCGTTAGCTTAAAAATTAAGGGGAAGCTTTTCACAATAACTTTATATAAATTCGAGTTTTGTATAGTTCGACTTAAAACTTATGGAGTTGCACTCCTTTATTCACTCTAAATTTTATTTTACTCTAAATCCTTTATTTTCTACCTAGCTGCTATGGCTCGTTAATAAAAATAAAAACAGAAGTATGAGTACAAACACTTTAAATTTAAAAGAAGTATGATTTGTAATAATAGATCTGGACTTAAAAAACTAAATTTGATGATTTAATAGTTTGATATGTAAAATATAGCTAGGGGGTATTATCGGTGTTAATTGAGAAATTAATTTTATTTTGCTCTATTTATTTACGAAATGATATTATTTAAGACGGTAAACTATTGCTGAATTATGCTACGATAACGAGGTTCTTTTGTAATAAAGCCTTGATCGGCATCATTGACTGTTAAAATATGGATATTTATAGCATTTAATTAAAGAAATCAAAAGGAATATTTAGATCGTTCAAATTTCTTTCTCTGTTATTCTAAATCTTTACAATACTAAAGGACTGTGATTTCTATAATAAAAAGTTTCGAAATATGTTCATTTCTGTATTGGAAAATATTTATTTATAGTAAATTTTATAGCTTAATACACAGCTGACAGAGTAATTTTTGAGTGATTCTTTATAAAATGTTTTTTATTATATAACATTTTGATTAAATTTAGAGTTGAAGTTGATAAATATTTCAAGTGATAATGAAATTGTTTATAATTCATTACATTTATAAGAAGTAATATTAAAAGTGGTATGAGAATAAAAATAAACAAATTCACATATAAAACTTTTTTATTTGTATTATTTTAAGATCAAGACTACTGGGGCTATGAAATTAATCATAATTCTGTTTGTTGATTACCTCTTGTTCAAAAGGCGATGAAGTCTAATAATGCTAACGAAGAGTTTAAAATGACTTAAATGAATGACTAAATTAAGAATTAAATGGAATTTAATTTTATTTGAGCGAGATTAACATACACTATAAAGATATTTTTGAGTATCAGCTTATGAATGAATTACCAGTAAATTAAGTAGATTTGCTTAGAAAGAGATGTAAGATAATATTTGTAGAAAAAAGTAAAGCGAGATAAGAGAGAATGATTTTTTATAAGTAAATATAATATATATTTAAACTTATCAAATAACGGAGAGAGATTAAAAACTTCTTAAGTGTTATTGAGCATTGGCCTCACCATAGTCTGTAAACAGATCTATTATTGTTTGACATGTAATCAAAACCCCAAAACCCCTTAGTGAGGTTTATAAGTGCTTTGATTTGTAGGGTATAGTTGGGGTCTTATTGGGGTTAGTAGAGAAATTAGGCCAATTTTCAAAATGAGAAATAGAAATTAGCGAAATCTAGGGTCTATTTATGATGAGTAATATTTAGATTTACTGCTTAAGCTTAGGTATGGTACAAGTATTAATATAGACTAAGTCAAACCAGTGTTGAATTATACAGCCATAGCAAGACTCCTACACAAGAGTGCCCCAACTGTTAGGTATCATTGCTTGTTAGCTGTTTAACATTATAACTCAGGCTCTTGAAAACATCCTGCAAGAAAATAAAAGTTCTCACAGGTCCATATTGACTATCTCTGTGACTCTAAGACATTAAAGTATTGGGCTCACTTTCCTCTTGACTAACGAGCTGTCATGTTTCATCGCAAGTTTCCAGACATGCGTATCTCTCCTTAGACTATAGCCAATATTTATAGACGAAATGGTATTACTTTCAAGACTGTCAACAGAGTTAAGAGAGTGATTGATTTTACAGTGCCATTTTATAGTAATAATTTAAACTATATATATGATTAAATGCAGAGAGCTATTACTAATAACATCAAGTTCATACATGCAGATGAAGCTGTGTTTACGTTCAACACTTTTATTAATAAGTCATGGTACAAGAAGTATGATAACATAGAAGTTTATGCCTAAAAAGTAAAGGTAGTCACTCATGCAATTTTAGCTGGTATAAGTGAAGATTCAGGCTTAGAGAGTTATGTGATTCACCCTCGCTCTATTAAGCGAGAGTAGTACATAGAGTTCCTACATAAGCTCAGAGAGAAGTATAGCAACCAAGAGATCATCCTGTTTGTTGATAACCTATCAGTTCATAAGACTAAGGAGTCTAAGAAAGCTTATGAAGACCTAAACATAACTCCTGTATACAACGTTCCTTACAGCCCTTAATTTAATGGAATAGAATTCTACTGGAGTTAAATAAAGACTCACTACAAGAAGCTTCTGCTGTATCATCTTATGCATGACTTGCCCATCGATACAGTAGACTTGATTCAAAGCAGCTGTAAGAGAGTGAGCGTAGATAAGACAACAATTTGTGCGAGAGAGGGAAGAATGAATGTTTATAAATAAGTTTTAGATTTAAACGAATGAATATATTCACATATTAAATTGGCCCATGAATGGGTTTGGCTTCTCTTTCTTCTCCTCTTCTTATGGCTTGCTTGGGCCCATATTTCTTCTCTTTGTGCCAGCTCCTGCATCTATGTTCATTTCATCTGGCTTTTAAACATCTTTATAAAGTCTCTTGCTCACTTCATGAATTTTTTGTGACTTTCTCTCTCTATGAACCTTAGCATGCTCTTTCATAAGATATATACCAGTGCCTGATTTTCCTACAAAGTTATATGTCAAAGCTTACTTGAAAGATAAGGATGCTTCTTAAGTTCCTCTAGCCAAGCTGAGCTTATTAGAATGCCTTGCTTCTTCTAGTCTTCAGGAGAAATAGAATATCGTTTCTTATGTGATTCTTCAATAATTTCTCTGAGATAATCCTCTTTTATTGTACCAAGAACACCAAAGAAGAAGTTCCTCTCTGGTAGTTTATTAGAGAGTTGTTTCTTGGTAGGAAGGTAAACTACCACTTCCTCATCTTACATGGCATCCTCATAAAGATTAGTGACTGAAATGTCAGGGTAGTTGGGAATTTCGATTAGTTTAATCTCTTTATTTTTAAAAGCTTTCTTCTCCTCACAAAGTATTGCTTTCAAGAATGAAATTTTGGTACCTTCCATCGTAGGAAGGATTAAACCAACTGTTTAATATGTTAATAATCATCGAGTTATCTTACCATGTAAAGTTTGGTATCGATAGAGATCTTCCTTACTTCTGAATCTTGATATCATTTCTTGAGCCTCGACTCTTTTCATTTGATCATTGAGTGATTCCATCTTTGTTCCTCTTCCTATTAATGAATTTCAAATTATAACTTATAGACTTCTGGATCCTATTGTTTAAAATCTTACTATTAAATATGGGCATCTTATAGGAGGTCAACCCTGCAAGATACGTGGAGAAAGTTTGCAGAAGCTGTAACAAACTGCAGTGATGGAGCTCCATTTTTATCAATTTAGTTCCATTAAATTAGTACTAAATTTGTTTAAATTTAATTAGTACTGGTACTAAATTCGTTTAATTTTAATTGGTACTAATTTAATAGTACCAAAACTTAATTAGTACCTAGTTTTAAACTAATGAGGTTTTAATGGAAAAGTTCCAATTTGGTTCAAAACCTAATTGGTACCAGTACCAACCTGAATTTTTTCTAAGTTGGTACCAAAATTAAAAATATTAAGCATGAATTTAGAAAATTTATAGTTATAAACTTAGTATAAATATGATGTCTAACGCCTAAGAATCACCCATTGTTGTTGCAGTACCAACTCCTATACAAAGTTACTATAACTAGAGAGGTTATTAGAGCTTATAATAGAAATTTAAATTTGAATTTAAACATGGCGGCTAACTTAAATCGCAAAGCAGTCTCTCTTGGCAGTGGATAATCTTAGCTATACTTTGGATAAACTAAGAAGCCAGAGATCATATACATTGAAAAGGAGCCAGAGCTTAAAGCTCTTTAGTTTGAATCAGAGGTGTTTGTTCTAGAAATAAATATCAGGAAGCAGAGAGCAGAGATAAGTATTTAAACGCTAATCGAAGATGTTGAGGAGTTAAAAGAACATCTCCCACTAGAAAAGATTAAAGAATTCTAATGTGATGAATGCTAAAATTTCTTCTCAACTGATTCGAGCTTGAAGAGGCACATCAAAGAGATGCACTCTGGGTGAGCTAAGATATATTTTAAGCACGAAAAGGTCGATGGCAGGTATTAGTGCACGACTTGCATGAAGTCTTACACTCACTCGGCTAAAGTTAAAAGACACATTCAAAAACATCATTTAAGTGAGTTTTTAATGCAAGATAAAGAAACATAAAAACTTATACCAGCCAAGAGAAATTCCAATACTGTAGAGTCTTAAAGAGAGCAGGAAGAGAGACTTAAGAAGCAGAAACGTTTTGAGTCAATGAACCAACCAGCTAATGAATTATATATAGCATGCTTGTAGGAGAGAGCTATGTATATACCTGCATTAAATGCAGTAGATCTCAGTTTTTGCATTGACAACTATTTACATATTGATGTGCCTAACAAGGCAAAACTCATAGTAGTTGATGAGTATGCTTATAAAGTATATCCTTTCAAATATCTTATTAGGAACGAGCAGTATCAAAATGAGTTTGCCAATGAATACATAATACTAAGAGAGGCTGATAAAAGGTAATGCAAGAACTTGCTTAAACTCGATGGAGTTATTCTTGGACATGGTTTTATTGCACTACGACTTAAGAAATTTGAAATGACTCTAAGAGATTATCTCTACCATAATAGATACCCAGATGACTTGAATGAGATACTCACGGAAATGATCAAGGGTGTGAAAGAGCTGCATGATCTAGGGTATGTTCATAGAGATTTGAAGCCAGAAAATGTAATGCTAAATCTCTGTCCTTTCGAAATAGTAGTCATTGATTTCAATAGAGCAATAAGGTAAGAAATAGTGACTTTAGCTAAAGTGCTAGGCACACCTGGGTACTTCCCAATAAGAGAGAAGTGGACTAATGGCTCTGTTTAGTGGGATGTCTGGGCGGTAGCAGCAATTATTTTAGAGTGCGATATGGAAAGTATGTCGTACTTCGGAACAAAGCAAGAAAAGTAATCAATAAGCATGGCTGTAAAACATATAAAGCAAGAAGATGTATGCACTTATATCAAGAAAATGGTTGAGATGATCATAGTAAGAGCTCCAGCATATCCAAGATCATCATTAGAAGATATACTTGAAACATTAAAGAGAGCTAAGTTCAAGAGATACCACAAAGATAAGCAGATAAAATTTTTTTGATTTAAGCACATTAATACTCATTAAATATTCATTAAATTCACATAAAACTTGCGTTTTCTCTACTAACCCCAATAAGATCCCAACTATACCCTACAAATCAAAGCACTTATAAACCTCACTAAGGGGTTTTGGGGTTTTGAATGTGTGCTAATTAATATTTATATATTTAATGTGTTGTTGCTGACACGCGACTTTAATAAAATCCTTTTAATATGTGTCGCTCTCTTAACAAATATTTCCTTTTCCAAAATCTATCAATGCTTTATATACAGACTATCTTTATGATTTCTTTCGCCTTAAATTTTTTATTATTAATTTTTGCTGTTCTTTTGCGCCATAATTCTCATTTTATAATTTTATTTATAGCTGCGGACATTCCATATAACAGTCGAAAAGATGGAATTATTTATTTCCAATTTTCATATGACCACTGAGATTAAATGGTTCTCAGATACTAGTCAATGCCTGTAATGAACAAGTAATTCCTCAAATGCGATATGAGAATCAGCTAAATGATCGGAGTAATCTTAGGGATCATGGGCTCCATGTTCAGCAACATGCAACATCAGTAAAAAGTATTAGAAGGCTGAGTTAAAGAGTTAAACTAATAATCATGACAATGGAGTCAAGGTAAAAGGAACAAAGAAAACCTAGGGAGAAGTAGCCTCTGTAAAATGTAAATGATATAAAAAGGAGAATATAAATTGAAGTAGACTGAATGAATAGACATAGAAAACCTAATAAACTACTATAATAATGTGTTGTTTATTATTCAGCCATAGGTTTTATCTTGATTGTTGTGAATTTCATTTTTCAATTTATCTAAAGTTATTCACTATAAATTGAATTTATATTTTTATTTTTTAATGTCAATACTTTATAACAAAAAATGTATATAAAGGAATTAATTGTTTAGAGTCTATTTTATATGAGAATATGAGATTAATTTAAGTTAATTTTATTAAATTAAAAATTTATTAAAATATTTATTATTATTTATAAAGTTAAGTTAAGTATATTAAAAATAATAATTCTTATTTATTAAGCTAATAATAAAATTCAGTCTATAGCTATGATGATATAAATAATACTGTTTATCCTTGATTATTGATTACTCTATAGCATTTTGAGCTTATTTTTCATACAAGATATTTATTTATTGTACTGTCTACAAATTTGTACAATTTAATAATTTTAATACAAAATACTCACAATAAATTTTATAATTTAGATCGTTATTTAAATAACACTATAATTATCTTACAATTGTTATCATTAACTTTCTAGTCTAATTACTTATATTTTCCTAAACACTTCTATAGCAAAGAATTCAATTCATATTTAAATATGTAAATTAGTGAGAATTGACAAAACAAAACTCTTTTACCTATAGATTTTTTGTTGTCACATGAATTTTTACTGTCTATACTTAATTGTCTATTCAAATATCCATGGCCATGTTTATAACTAGAATATCTATTAATTCTAAACAAAGTAGGCAAGTAAAATTATATATGAAATTAGTATGTGTAAGAAGTATGAATAGGTATAAAATGGATAACTCTTAGAAACTGCTCTTATTCATTTATCATAATTAATCTAACCATATTTAATAAGAGAATTGAGATTTTATAAGGAAGTTTGAATGATAATAAATTGATTATTTAATATAGTATAATTGCCTTTAAACTTGACTATACTAACATTAAAAATCTAATAATATTGGAATTCTAACTCTCGATTATAATATTAAATCAAAGTTCTTAATCGTTCTTATCAATTTTAATAGGTTAATATCTCATTTATATTGTCTTACTTACATTTAAAATTATTAAAATAATTTTAAAAGTATTTATAATTGTTAGGAATTCTCATTATAGTAAAGATAAAACCCTTACTATTTAGTAAAAATACTAGAGTAAATATTTTAATAATAAAAATAAAAGAAAAATCTGCTATGAAAGCAAGTAGAATGAAATTAATTGATGAAACGAACATAGAATAAAATAAGTTAAAAATATTGAATGGACTCAATAATCTAAAAAAGAAGTTATCATAATGGAGTAAAGTAGATGTTTTAAAATCTATGGATAACTAAATGCTTAATTAAGATAATTTTAGTTCTTGATTATTAATTAATAAAGTGAAAACAATCATGTTGTATATAAAATAAAAACTATAAAATGTACCATTTCAAATATCAAATAATAAAGAAATTAAATAATCACAACAATTGCTTCCTTTTAAATTCTTAGTCAGTTGTAGTAGCTAATTTCTCATCTTAGATTTTCTTTACGGTATTGCTTAGGGAAGCTAAAAATCTAGACAGAATTAGCCTTAAATCTAAAAGTAAGATTAAGATCAATTCTGAAGAACTATTTGTGGATAAAACCATCTTCAAGGAGAAAAAAGGAGCAACGTTCTAAATCTTTCAAGAATTAGCCTAATTACCTACAGTACTTTGATTGTACAAGTGCTGGCCTAGGAATGAATATTTTAATAGGAGCTCGTGTTTAGGATCTTCAAAAACTTTAGTTGACAGCTCCTGTAGTAATAATAAATGAAAAATTCAAATTAATTAATATATCTAAAAATCTTTGATTTATTTGTTTCTAGAAAGGGACTTATTTACCTACACATTATAAAAGATATTCAATTTTAAAAACAGAATAATAATAAAAAAATTAAATCTAATCTATTAATACATTCTTAAAGCATATCTGCTGCTCCAATTATCATTAGTAAATCACCCTATTTTCCAAATTTATTCATTATTCATTGACTTTTATGGGCTGTGAAATGCTTATTCCAATATTATCTTTTATTTTGTTATCTGGGCACATACCACTTTTAGAGAGTGAATTATTTTCATCTCCATATAATAATTCTAAAAATAAGTAAAAGGAGTCAATATTTTATGTTGCATTAACAAGTGTTGTTATTCATTGTGAAAATTTACTGAATATATAACTTCGACTAACTTAACCGCAATATTATTTCTAAATTACAAAATAATTTTTATTAATCAAAGTACGCTTATTCTGATAAAAATATAATAGAATAATTTGATAATTATCACATAGAATACAATAATAAATTTAAAAATGATATATATCAAATGCGTTATATTTATATTTAGACTAAAGTTATTGTGAAATAATTTTACATAGAAGAATACGATAATGATAAACAAAATGGATTATTAATGAGAAATTATAGCACAAAACATAAAGAACACTAGGTATTGAAGAGGACTATCATATCAAAATGAATCAATTAGTCAGAAACTAATGCAGATACCGTGCTGCAGAGTTAATTTAATTCTAACGATTATCCACGCAAAACATTTAGATGCCAATAGTACGAAAGAAATGTACTTTTTTATATCATAACATCTCTAATAATATTTTGTTATACATAAATAATACATTAAAATAAAGAGAATTTTATCATATCTTTGATATTTGATTAAGTCTTTTTCTATTTATTCAAAAGTTTATATTATTTAAATTCAGGTAAAGTTTTAATTAGCTTTATAACTTGAAACTGAGCACTCCAAATGAGATGCGATTCAAATCTTTGATATCCTCTTTACTAAAGCATTCATGATTAAGAAAAGCTTTTACAATTTTAAACTATATTTAATATTGAATTACATTTAAAACTCATTACTTTACCTATTAGTTACTAACAACATTCTTTCAAATAAGCCCTGCCATCTTATTCTTTAAAGAAAAGTCCACTTCTGGCTAAATTAATAAATAAAAGAAAAACTGTTTTCATATATTCCAATTAATGAGCTGACAATTTCTTTTGTAAAAAACCAATTAATTATTTATTTAATTGTTAGAATATAAAGCAATTACTGCGATAATAAGCAATATAGTATAAAGGAGAATTGTATTTATTTGTTATTTTACTTTATTTAAAAACTAAAATATGGTAACTTAGCAAAAACAAAATAATACCAATGTCAATTTATATACTTGAATTAATTATTATTAGTTATAAATATGTATAACCATAGGATTATTAAGGGAAAAAATTCAATTATACAACAATAAATTGAACAAATAATCAGTCCTTTATTATTATCTTATTAATTTTGTATTAATTAATAACTAGTTGAAGTTATCTTCATCATTCTTCTTGAGAGGAGAATAGAATTAAATTATATTTTACAATTATATTCTTATTTTTATTTTTAATTATTAAATTTTCTTCCAATACCGAAATAACTAAATTTTTGAAATGTTTTAATGTAAATTTTAATAGTGTAGACTCATTTCGGCAACAATTAATTGTATATTAAGCAATTATTTAATTAAATTGACTCGGATTATACTATGACTGAGGTGGATAATAATTACAAACTGAATAATTTACTACAATCTCAAAATCCTGAGTGTCTTTTAACAATTTTGTCACTATCTTCTTCGTTTAAGTTCTTCAATTCGCTACCTATTTTCAGTAGAATAAATCATCATTTATCGCTATTTTCTTGTTCCCTCTTCTTTTCTGATTTAGGTCCATCAATCAATCTTTGCTTAAGTTTCAAAAGAGTCTTAGTTTTTCAGTTCCATTCTTAACCATCATGTTTATTGTAAATGAGATAGCAATTTACATATATGGTAGTTGTTTAAATTAATATTAATATACGTGAATCTACTCAATTTTCATTTAAGGGAAGGTTTATCACTATCATCCTGTATGCTCACTTGAAGACTCTAGTTTGAAATATGTATTTCGTTCACTTTCCCTCCATTATCCGTAAATATTAGTTCTTTTCTGAGATCTTCTCAACTACTTAATTTTCGACTGAAATGCCTAATTTGCCAATCTTTTATCTTCATGTGTCCCTCTTCTAAGAAACATGTAACATCTCTGAATATTTAATCAATCCTTGGCAAATAACTAAGTCATCGGCATTCATTATATGCTGGATAAAAAAATTAATAAAAGAATTTAAAAAATAAGATGAAAAGAAATAAATTAAATATATTAAGATTATCTCTCTAATATTATAATTAATTATTGTTTAAAATCCTTTAATAAATGAAGATGGTTATTCTCTCACTCGCAGTAGTCGGCTTTGACACTGCTGATTTCAGCATCAAGCATCCCTCCCGAGGTTACAAAGACGAGCAGCAATTTGGTGCTGGTCCAGTACTTTAGTGCAATTAAACTGCCCACTCAACTGGCTTAAAGTGCAATGAGTTCAAATACTGCATCAACGCTGATCGTCAACCATGCTTACAAGCAACAAGTTACCGCTATGAAGACCTGCTAGAAAAAGAACCCATGAGGAGTCTTTGATGAGCACACCCACTACAATGAATTCGGTTTCTGTATCAATGGAGACCCAGTCCACCCAACAGTCCAAGCTGACAGATTTCAATCACACAACGACTGCAACTGTAATCACCACAACAATAAATTTCATTTCTGCATCCCATGAATTCCACTTAGTTGAAGCGGAGTTGCCTAAACGTTTTGCGGTTAGCGTATTCAGACGTCCCTGGAAGTTCTAAGCTTTTCCTTTTAAAATGCTAAGAATTCGTGAGGCACCCAATGATGGTTTAAGATCTATGATCAAGAAACTTCCCAGAAGTTCTCCTCATTAAAAAAGAGACCACTGATGCTATTGCTCAAATCACTGCCAACCGCAACGTTGATAAGGTTGTCAACACATTCACCAAGGCTATTTGTGAAGGTTCTTCAACTTTCATTGCCAGAATCGATGGAGGTATGAATAAGCAAGACCCAGATTAAGCTAATGACTACTTGAAATCATCTACTGATTCAGAAAGAGGACTACATATTGGAAAGCTCTTCTATATCATTGCTGACTGGTCTATCTTAAGATAAAAATAGGACTTAAAAACCTATGAATAACATAACAAATTTGCTAAAACATAAAAACAAATTGAAAATAAAATATGTTTGCTATTCCATAATAATTTAATTCAAATACCATTCTTTCTCTATCTGCCATTTATATTTGCATTTTCCATATACCCTATTTCTTACATTCTTTTATATATTTTTAATAATTCTTTTTTAGCAATTTTTTTGGTAAGGAATGCTTTAATTTTATTAAGCGATTCAAATTTATAAAGTATATAGATAAAAATATGCCTTTAAATCATGCTGCAAAATATAATTACTTTTTCGTTTTCTGTGTACTTACTTTTATAAATTAATTATATATTCCATATGATAATAACTAAATACTATATTTATATATTTGAAGCACTTAAAATAAATTTATTATTAATTAACATATATACTGTTTAAGCTAAATTCAAAAGGAAAGAAAATTAGCGAAAATTGAAGGCATTATTCGTCAATCTTTAGGGTTAGTTATTAAATATATGCTGCTTGATTATTATCCTCTCAGCTATAAAATCTAATCCATTAGCATACTCTTAGATTATAGATCTGTGCTTAGTGCTTTTGAATAACTGCTAAAGTATCGAAACGAGAATTTCATAATCCCAAGTAATTTTCAATACTGCCCGTTTTTAGCAATACTTGATACATTACTAGCAGAATGCTTGGGTATTTGTACTCTTAATATTTTATGAGTATATCCAAAATTTGTATTATTCTCTGATTTTCAGTATAATAAACCAATGTTATGAGATAATATCATTTGTCATTTTGGACTGTGGGTGGGACACTCATCTACTCTACTTACTTCCATAAACGATTTTTTGAATATACTTGTCTTTTATCAATTCTATATATTGCCATTCTTCGTTGATGTTTTTAAAGAGATTTAATTGCTACTCTGAATTAGTATCTTTACCATTAGCCTGTACTCTTTTTTTAATTTTAAACAAGAGCTTTTCAATTTCATCTCTGGCTTTTGAACCGATATTATCATTATTATTTGTGTTAATTCTGGGAACCATCCCTTCTTTGAATGAAGTCAAAATATTGAATACTGAAGTCCTTATTCTATGTTAAGTATTTTGTTGGATTATCTTTATCTAATTTCCTATAAGGTATTTAATCCCATTAGCCTATTTAGCAAATCTATTTTTGCATGTACTCCATTATTCCAAGGACTCTCTGGTTCTTGCTTTTATTTGCATGTTTGTTAAGATATATATCATTTACCTTTCGGAAGAATTCTGCTTTGCCGCTAACATTGTTATCTCTCTTGCTGCCGCTTTTTTATCAAATTTTTATTTTAAATTGTACTTAAATGTGATATATTTCATCTTGTTAGTCTTTTTCATATTTAATTAAATTTTCAATTCTCTTCATTTATAATATTAATTGTAAATATCTAAACTTAGTCAAATCATTTTATACAACTCAATTTGCTCAATCACATTTTTGGATGATCTAGCTGCTCATTCATGTTTCAAATTGATTGTTGCTTCATTAAACATTTGCTTTTTAAAAATAATTATTCAAAATAACTTCTAAGCTTTCTAATAGATACTATATCACTGTAATTCTGTGATATATCCAAGATATATTTCTATTAATTGTATGTGCATTATGTTGTCTAAATCTATTAATAATATAGGGTTTCTTATAGTTAATTAAGTTGCTGCTTTTTTCATATTATCCATGTGTTCAGATGTTTTATGAAAATTGAAATAGCGTTTTATCATAATGACAATATTGTATTAATTTAATTTTTTGTTATATACAACTTTTCCATTTTGAAACTGTATATATTGTTTTAGATTCGTTTATTATGCATTTATAGAATTATGTATCTGTCCAATTATTCTCTTACTTTCTTCATATCCTTCAGAATTGGTGACTTTATAGTATTGATTGTTCCCTTAGATTATGATATATGACATTATTATTAATCATAAATGTATGAATTAATAAAATTTTATAAAACATAAAATATATAAATGAGACTGCTCTGTATTACACTATAAATAAGCAATTAAATAAGCAAAATTTCTATTACTAGAATTATGTAAATTATTCTTGATTGGTCTGATTGTTTAATTTTCAACTATACTTAAACATTCCTGGGAGATATCAACATTACATTTAATAAAAACAATAAAACAAAGCTATCAAAGATGTATAAGTGAAATTAGGAAACATGAATAAAATTCTCAAATCTCATAAACAACTTCTTAATGGCATTAAAACCATCAGAATATACTTCAAAACAACCAAAACATAATCATCTGTGAAAATAAAAATATATAAATAAAAACTTATAATATTATCTTATTACAGTTATTAAATCATTTATTAGTTAGGTAATAATAATACAAACAGCTTTCCCAACTTCAATTTCCTTATATTTATAAAGTTAGTGGCTGATGCTTTTTATTTAAATTTTATAATTTCTCTATAATAACATCTTGTTAGAATTAAAGATTTTAAATTTCTGTCATGTTTCAATATAGTTTATGACCATAACTATTCTTATCCTTATTCTTTCTCAAATTGCTAAGCTGTTCTATCTCGCCAGACTTTGTTGCATTTATGTTTTTTATATTCTTTTTTCCCATGTCTTTTCCAAAGACAGTTTTGTGTCTAAGCTGAAATTGATGCATAAATATCCATCATTAGTAGCTTACTTATCCCTTTTATTTAATTGATTTCATGAAATTCTTTTGCGCATTTAAGAATAGTGTTTCTTGGAATAAAGTAATAAGTTGTGAAAGATCCTAAATCTTTTACTAAAAATTCCACACCTATTTATTTATGCTTTGTTCTTCACTGATAATTAAACGCCATTAGTTGTAGGAATATGTTGAATAACAAGCATGCTAATTTATTAATATAGTAAGAATCTCAGAATCATTCTCTGTAAAAATAAAATAATAAACTTTCTTCATCAAATTAATTTGTAAGTTTAATTAAAAATCAATGAATCGATTAAACATATTATTCTTTTGGTTGAAAACTAATTACAGTCATTATAATTATTTTGAAGACAATCATATAATATATTTATTACATCTTCATTAATATTTTTAATATATGTTAAACTTATTTAGAAAATTTAATTTAGAAATATAAAATAAAATATTTTTATAATCAATTTAACATTAATTTTATTTTGTTTTATTAAATAGAATGCTATTTTAATAATAATTTCTAGAATGCTAAACTCGCAGTTTATATTCATTAAGTCAATTATTTTGGTAGAAATAACAATTTGTGAATCATATAAATGAAGTATACTATTTTGATTAAGATATTTCTCAATTAAATTAAATTATTTATTTAAATTAATGAAAAAGCTATATTTATTTTTAACGGTTTTAATTCAATTAAGAATAGTAGGAAATGTTTAAATAATTAATATTAAAGTTAAAATTTATTTATCAAGTTTGATAATTATCAGTAAATTATTTATTTAATGATTTTTGTTTTCTTAATTCTTCATATTGTTTTAAAATATAATAATTAGATATTTTTTTATTTTATTGAATCCAATTTTAATAAGTAAACTTTTGTGTTCTGTGCTAGTATATTATATAATTATGATAAATTTTGTGGAAAATATAAGGTATTAACAATTAAATGAATAACAATATGAATACTTTTTGTTAGAAATGAAAATGGTAACCACAGCACAGCTTTTTCATTTTTCCAATACCCTTCATATCTTTTCCTGGCTTTGTCTTTCAGTGTTCCTTGACTACTTCTCTCTGTTATTTTCTGAAGTCCATACTCATCGCCTTCTGAGACCTGTCCAATTGTTGAAAGTGTATTAAATATATAAAAGATTTCTAAAATGTAACTTGCAAAAGTTTTGTGAATGTATATCTCAATCGCGTTCATCTCAATCTGTTTTCATTTTAACTTATAATTATAAATTTAAATTTATCAATTTCCTATTATAAATTATGAATCTAACTAAAGCTATTATTATATTTTGGAATGGGATCACTAATATTTGTGTGATGCATTTATTTTTATAGTATTAGTTTCATTTTTCATATTATTAAAAACTGGATGGAAATTGATACTTGAGCTTAAGCCAGATAAATAGATGTAATATTTAGCACTTTACTTTTGATTGTTCCAACTCTATCTTTACTAAGAAGTTAACATGCCAAAATATACCTTCAGTAAAATGTTCGTCAAAATTTTAAAATAGGCACTTTAATATTCACACAAAGGAAATAGATTTAATTATTTTTAGTACTATGGAAAATGTCTTATATATCGCTATGTAAAGATGTCTCTCAGCACCTTAACTTTCACAAACTCAATTAATATCTTATTAAATAATTTATAATATTTGATTATGAAATCTTAAAATAAATTTCTGTATAATCACTTACTACTAATTTCATATTTACTTCGCATGATAATACACAATTCTCAATATCAGCTCTTTAATTTTTCATGATTAAAAATTATATTAATGATCCTTTACATAGGAGAAAAGAATGCGTATAGATAAAACTAATAAACTGTGCTCCATGTGTTCTAAGAATTTAATTGCAAAAAAAGGATAGTGTCTTTAGAAATACTATTCCATATAACATTGCTATTCTATAGTATCAATTGTTAAAAATTGATATAAAAAATTAAGTATTGTTTAATTCATCTATTTGTCTTAAAAACGATATCTAAAGTAAAGAAGATTATTATTCCTCATAAAAAAATAAATTAACTCGATAAAAAATTAAGAACTATGAGAGAAAATAAGGCAGATTATTCTAAAAAAAGAAAACTAAAATAGGAAATAGTATATAAATAAAAATATTAATTTATTAAAAAATGAAAAACACTTATCTAGTACAAAATTTTTATAATTTAACTTACTCAATATCTCTCAAAAGGCAATAAAAAACGTCTATTATTCAACTTGTATTTGACCAAGTTAGAATTCTTAAAGCCAGAACACCTTCCAATTCCAAGTGCTAAGCATCAAAATTTTGCTATCTAAATTTTCTAACGACCATGATACTTCCTCAAATAGCTTATTAAACATGTTCAATCAAAATCCCAAAACCCCTTAATGAGGTTTATAAGTGCTTTGATATGTTGGGAATTTCTTAAGGTTTGGGGATAATAATAGGTTTAATGTGAAATTTATAGTAAATGTATTTAATTATATCACTCAAAATGCACTTTTGGATCATGTGGGAGAGGTCTGAAGTTTATCATACTTAACCACATCTCTATCTTCTCTTTTGATATGTCTGATTATAAGTTTTGTTTTATTTTTATTGATTCTACCATATGGTTTATTGATTGAGATACTCTAGTTTTGTCTAAAACAACTTGATTCTTTACTTAGCATCTTTCTCGCCCTTGTAGAGTAGTAATCGTTGCGAGGCATTTCGCACTTTATTATTATTTCTGCTATAGCCCACACATCCCACTAAAAATCATCATCTCTCCAGTCTTCTCTTTCTGGATAATAGCCTTGAGTTCCCATTACAGTTCCAAACCTTGAGACTTCCACTCTTTAGTCTCTGTTGAAATCGATTATTGCTACTTTTACTGGAGAAAAGTTTATCATAATATATTTTCTGGCTTTAAATCTCTGTGAACAAACCCTAACTTGTGAAGCTCTTTAATGCCTTGTATGGTCTGAGTTGCTATTTATCCAAGTTACTTATGATTCCTATGATCTGTTATGAAATCTCTTAGAGTCATTTCATAGAGTGGGAGTCTGAAAGCAACATGATCCTTGGCAAGGAGAACAGCATCTAGCTTGATTAAGTAATTACACTCTTTAAATTTTGCTTGAGTGAGTACTTGATACTCATTTGTAAACTCCATCTAATATTTATCATAACTTAGTAAGAGATAGTTGAAGGGATACACCTTGTATGAGTATTGACGATCATTGATAACTTTCTTATCAAAGCGGTCCTTTAGAATAAGATAACTTTAAAGAGAAGTATCTAAATCTATCTACGCAAGAACTGGTATTTTCTTGTATTGAATTTTGATCATGATTTTTGTGCTTTCAGAGGTTAGTTGATTACGAGCCTTCTTTACGTACTCTAACTCACTAGCTTATTCAGGCACTGCCGCTTTAGAATATTCCCTCGATTTTCTTTTGTTCAGAAGCTTCAACTAAACTTCATGCTTTTCAATTTCTATGTCTTTTTGTGATCATTTAAAAGATGTTTCTTCAAGTCTCTTGTATGAGAGTACTACTTATGCCACTCAAAGCAATCATACTTCCCATCGATTTTGTCGTGCTTTAAGTATACAATAGGCTTGGCTTCTCTATGCTCCTTCATATGTCTATACCAGCTTGATTTATGAGCGAAATCTCTCTCACACAGCTCACAAAGTATACTTCTATTTCTTCAGTTTGTATAGGAATATCATTAATACCTTTCTCCTCCTCTCTGTCTCCCACACACTTATTTGCCATTTATTTTCTATTATTAATTTCTATTTTAATAACAGAGACCTCAAGTGATAGCTCTGGTAGTTCTTTAAGAGAGTTCATCTCACAGCTATCACACTTTTTATTGCTGCCAAAGGTTAGTCTCATTTAGTTTGATGGAAGTGCTGTTGTTTTTCTTAAAATGTTAGCGCTCATATTTAAATTTGAATTTAAAATTATAAAACTGCCTCTATAACTGAGAGCTTATATGAGAGCTTTGCAAGCCTACAAGTTTATAGGGAAGTTCTTAGAGTATTAGAGAAGAAATGTAAGTGTTAAGAGACAATCCAGCTCTAAATATGGGGGAGGAAGTAACCATTTTTACTATCAATAATAAATTGATTACAGCACGTACTGATTTAGGAGGTGCACCTAATTAAGTATGTACTGCTTTAGGAGGTATTTTATGATTTTATGATTTAAAAATTAGGGTGCTCCTAATTAAGTACTAGCATTAATTAATGCTCCTAATTAAGTACTTACCAATTTAAATTTAAAAATATGGAACTATAACAGTAGAAATTGATATCAATCTCTCAAGTTTAAAACCAGTTCTCACAACTTTCTCCATATCTTCTTAGAGGTTGACCTCCTATAGGATGCCCATATTTAATAGTAGGTATATAATTGAAATCATTAAACTTGAATGATGCAATGAAAAGAGTGCAAGCACATGAATTGATTCAAAGATTTAGAAGC
Source organism: Oxytricha trifallax (assembly GCA_000711775.1). Classification (NCBI taxonomy): domain Eukaryota; phylum Ciliophora; class Spirotrichea; order Sporadotrichida; family Oxytrichidae; genus Oxytricha; species Oxytricha trifallax. Next base: position 20,451 of record ARYC01001390.1, on the reverse strand, counting down.
AATGAGGATTTGCACCGCTACCTGGTGCAGCAAGGAAATGAACTTATAGTAACTCATTTTGATTATATATTTGGTTTGTTCTTGCCAACGATGGAAGGCACGAAAATTTCATTTCTAAGGGCGATACTCTGCGAAGAGAAGAAAGCATCGAAAACTTAAGATGTAAAGTTTGCAGAGATTCCAAACTATCCAGAAATCTCAGTGACTAACTTATATGATGATGCTATGAATGACCAAGAGGTTTCGCTGTACCTGCCTACTAAGAAGCAGTTGTCAAATAAACTACCTGAAAGAAACTATTTCTTTGGCATACTTGCAACAATTAAAGGTGATTACTTGAAAGAAATTATTCAAGAATCTCATAAGAAAAGGTACAGCATCTCTTCAGAAGATAAGGACAAACAAGGGATCAAGATAAGTGAGAGCTGGCTATCAGAGCTGCAGAAGCACCCTTATATTTCAAGTATGATTTGTAGCTTAACTCTTTAGAAAAATCTGGCACTGGCATCTTTTTTATGAAGGAATAGAGCAAGCTTCACAGAGAGAGAAAGTCGCAGACGAAGTATGAAGTTAGCAAGAGATTTTATTCAAATATTTAGCCGCCAAAGTCAATGAACATAGATGCTGGAGCTGGCAGCAAGAGAAGAAACTTAGGATGAGGAAAGCAAGAAGTAGAAGAAAAGAAAGAGAATCCAGCTCCAATTAAAGAATTTTAAATGTGACTTATATATTCATTAACTTAACTACAAAACTTATTTATATACATTCACTCTCCCTTCTTTCGCACACTTTTAAGCTAACTAATTATCTACTCTCTTCGCTGAGCTTTTAATAAAGTCTACTGTATCGATAGGTAGGTCATGCATCAAGTGGTATAGCAGCAGTTTCTTGTAATGACCTTTTAAAATACCCCAGTAGAACTCAATTCCATTAAACTATGGACTGTAAGGTACGTTGAACACTGGCGTTATTCTAAGTTGTTCATAACTCTTCCTTGTATCTTTTGTCTTATGAACTGAAAGATTATCAACAAACAGTATAATCTCTTATTCAGGGTACTTCTCTCTCAGCTGCTCTAAGAACTTAATATACTGCTCTGTCTTAATAGAGCGAGGATGAATAACATAAGTTTCTAAACCAGCATCCTCTCTAATATCTCCAAGAATTGCCATTGTATATACCTTGACTTTCTAGTCATATTCTTCTATATTACTATGCCTCTTATACCAAGACTTCTAGATGAAAGTGTTGAAGGTAAACACAGCCTCGTCAGCATGAATAAACTTAATATTATTCTATTAGGCTCTCTGCATTTAATTATAAATATAATTTAAGTTGTTGTTGTAAAATGGCAGAGTGAAATCAATTACTCTCTTGATACGATTTACACCTTTATAAGAGATACCGTTTCGTTTATAAATGTTTGCAACAGATTATGCAGAGATCTTCAACTCAGGGAACTGGCGGTGAAACATAATAGCTCGTTAGTCGAGAGAGAAGTGAGCCCAATACTTCAAAGTTTTTTCATTAATAAGATAGTCAATATGCTTCTATAGAAACTTTGACTTCCTCTTAGGCTAATAATTCAGCTATTATAGCTTTAATTACACAGCTTTCAAGCAGTGAGAGCGAACAGTTGATGGACTACGCTTTAAGAGCATTGCAATAGAATAGACTTATAGTTCAGTACTGGTTTTACTTATTCACTATACATATCACATCCATAAAGCAGTTTAAACACTAAATCTATATACTCTTCATCATAAATAGACCCCAAAAGCTTGTTATTTTTGTCTCACATTTAATTAATAACCCCAACCCCTAACAAATTCCCTAAAAATCAAAGCACTTATAAACCTCATCAAGGAGTTTTGGGGTTTTGAATGAAGTGATCTCTTCAAAGAGATTGAAAATCGTTTGTCATTTAACTAAGAATTCAGCAAGAAAATGCCGAAATGCCAGAACACCTTCCAATCCAAGTGATAAGCCTCCAAATCTTGCTATTTAAATTTTCTTACGACCATGCTACTTCCTCAAATAGCTTATTTAACATGCTGAATTAGCTAAAATAGCATATTTTTGGTAAATTAATTAACTTAATCAACTTTAACGCATTTTTTTAATTTATTTTATTTTTATTATATTTTTAGGTATTCTACCGCATTTGACCTGATTTGTGGTAGAGTACCTTATTTATATTTATTTCAAAAATATTTAATTATTAAGTTTTAAAATATATATGAAATACTGTTTGTAGAAAAAGTTTTTTATATAAAGAATAAATATAAATAATTTGAATAAACTGTGAATGTTGCTTTATATAGCAACTTTATTTCAAGAATAATTTTTTTGAATGCTTCAATTTTAATTTATAATTTTTAAATTAATTATAATTATATTACAAATTACTTTTTCTACAAACAGTATTTCATATATATTTAAAACTTAATAATAATAATAATAATTAGATCACATTGAGGTCTCTGGGGACCCCCGATCTGATAATGTTTAATATATATAAGGGACAAGCCCTTTCAATGGTTATGGAGTCTTGTTTTTCTCAAGAAAATTCATCCTTCACTTAGACAGTAGGTTGTCTATTATCATCAACTGTGTCTGCTCTCTTTTTCTTCACTCTCTTTCTTCTTTTTGATGAATTTAGTTTTCTAAAATTTAGTTAATTATTCATCTTCTTTTGGAGTTAATTCTTCATTCGAATCTTGGATCTATTAGCTTTCCAAGTCTCTGTTTAATTTCCAGAAGTTTCTGAGTCTCTTCACATTTCTAAGAGTACAACTAATTTTCTAATCTCTATATTTGTATTCTTTTTGTGCAAAAAATCCGGTTTATCCAATTCTATTATATTAATTTTGTGATTGTAGTTTAATCATTAGATCTATTTGAAAAATTTATTTATTAATATTAATGTCCTTGGTTCTGATCAGGTGTGGGGTTTTTCCCTAATTTCTGATGTCAACAGAAAAGTTTCTGATATTTTAAGCAAGTATGGGGACACTTTGGTAAATGCTTCTGGTTTGTCATTGATATGTTCATTCTTTGACTGAAGCGTAGGTGGGTTATGGGAGGTTCTTTTTTTGTTGTTTGAGGAGACTATATTGTATTTTGAGTTTGGTCAAAAAGATCATTTTGTGGAAATGGAGTCTCATTCGTTTCCCTATTTAGAACCCTAAGTGCGTCATTACCATAACTTCTATTTTATTCCTATTTAGTAGTAAATTTTTTGTCAAATAGGTTTTATTAGAAGATGGGGTTTTGTTGAGGGGGTCTCTGGGTTTTGTGAATGTTAAACTATTGAAGATAGTGAGCAGTTTGGTTTGAAAAGATCATTCCATGTTGGTGGTGTTTATCTCAATTGAGTAGTTGGTTTACCCCAGATATCTAGAGTTGGTAAATTCGTGTTCGAACTATTGAATAAATTTACCTAGTTATTTATGCAAGTTGTATTATTGAATAAGTTGCTACTCTAGGTGGCCTTTTTAGAGTCTTAATTAAATAGTTTGTTATTTGAGTCACTATTAAATAGTGAATTTTAACTAAAAGTATGGTCTAAAGTGGCCTGACTCTTTCTTGGGCTTGCTTGTTCCTGGATTTCTTCTTTGTGCAGGCTCTTTTGTGAAGATTGGGGACTTGTTGCTCTTTGTTCTTTGAGCTTTCTTTTTCTGATTTTTGCCTCAACCTCTTCCTTAAATCTCATTGAGTAAAAGTCAGTGTTACTCGGCTCGTCTATTGCTAGTGCTAGGAGATTGGCTTGGTGGTGGTTAAGGTCGATACTCAGAAGTCCCTGAATAGAGAAGTCCGCTAATCTTTCTTATTGCTTATCGTTGAAGTAAGCAATAAGGTCTGCTCCGTCATCTGTGGACGGAGGAGAGCAGGCGCTTTGGTCGACTTATTAAACTTCCTACTTTTGTGGTATAAGTGGATCATGGGAGATCCTATTACTTGACCCACATTCGGAGAGGTGCGACCTATTTATTAACTTTCTAATTTAATAATTTTTAAAACTTAATAATTAAATATTTTTGAAATAAATATAATTAAGGTACTCTACCACAAAACAGGTCAAATGCGGTAGAATACCTAAAAATATAATATAAATAAAATAAATTAAAAAAATGTGTTAAAGTTGATTAAGTTAATTAATTTACCAAAAATATGCTATTTTAGCTAAATGAAGTGATCTCTTCAAATGTAATGAAAAACGTTTGTCATTCAACTAAGAATTCAGCAAGAAAAAGCCGAAATGCCAGAACACCTTCCAATCCAAGTGCTAAGCCTCCAAATCTTTCTAAACTTCATTACATTGATTGTAAGTCAAAGTTGATAAATAACAAGGGGTAAAAACTTGAATATTCATTTATGGAGTAAATTTCACTATGTAGTTGTGAAAAAATCCCCTCGTTTTTTTCATCTTAACTAAACTTGATGAATTAAGTTTCCTTTACTGCTTCTTATTTTATCACATAAACAAATGTTCAAGCTCTAAATATTCAGAAATATTAAATAACTGCAAAGAATCATCCAATCATACAATAATAATAATAAACACAAATCTCAATAAACTATAATGGAAAACAGCAAATAGTATCATAAGTTGTTTTAGTAACTTGAAATGTTAGCAACTAATAGTCCAGTATCATCAGAAAGTTTCAACTGCAATTACTGCAATAAATTTTTCAAAAACTTTAAATCTAGAGCAAATCACTGGGGCAAACCTATCTTATGCAAATAATTGCATAAAATTCAAAGAGCTGAAGAACTCCTGTAAAAGCTAGAATGCTTAGAATGTTAGCACATTTCAAGTTAGTCAGATCACTGCCAAAGACATATGGCTCAATGTAAATTTGTTCATTAATCTTGAATTCCTGGGAAGTAGTATTTAAAGCAAACAAAAAATACTTGAGACTTGCAGCTACTTTTAAAAGAAGATTTTAAAGTATGAAAACGACCCAAAATTAAATGAACTATAAATTCCAAAACATATATTCGAAGTAAAAGGAAGTCATATTTGCAAAGCATGGGAGGACAAATTTAAGTAGAGAATGACTTAAAATTAACCAATAAAATTACGAGTTGATGTAAGAAATGATGACTTTTGGTTTAATTTGCACAAGATCATGCTAAGATTAACTGGTTCTCTTTTTTCAGTTGTTGTTGAAGATAATCCATGGAAGGGCCAGAAATCATAGCCTTACTTATATTTACCAAACCAAAGATTGAGATAGATACCCCTTTTATTGATGTAACAGGAAGGAGTCATCTTTTATTGGACACTTTGTAATACTTAGATAGAAGGAGCTATTCACCTAAGAAATAATGGCTATGTTATAATAAAGACTCTGGTTTGGTTTAAGCTCACATCAAAAGGAAACCTTATTAACAGCAAAAAAATTGAATACTCAAAAGAGTATTGTCTAATTGGTGTCAAAGATAGGGTTGATAATGAAAAACTAAATTAAATTCCTGAAATAATTCGGGCTAAGAGCTGAACATTCCTAAAAGCCACAAGACTTTTGGAATATCATTGACAATCTTTTCCCGGGATAGTATAGACTAGATATTTACAAGGTCAGATACTAATAAGGCATTTACTGTGCATGTTGGCAATGAAGTTGATAAAGATAAGGAAATGATGATAAAAAATTTATATTGATAATTAATTTAATCAAAATACTTTAACATTAAAAAATTAAACTTATAGTATTTTTAATAAATTATAATAGAAATTTATGTATTGTTTATCGCTTAATAAAGTTTAAGTTCTATTTAAATTTGAAGTATTTCAATATCTAAATTTATAAACTTTATTACTCTTGTGTATATTCATATTTAAATTTAAAATCATTGCTTCGATTGAGGGATGCTTGTGTATTTCCTACATTAGGTTTCAAATATTTTATTGCAATATTGCCTATTTGGCATATTTGAGGCAACTATAATAGCAATTTTTTATCCAAGAAAAGTCTCTACTTTGGATATTATTTTATAAGGCCTTCATAAATTCTTCCTTATTTTAAGATTAGGTAATAGGTTTTTAATCTTTCTTAATGACTGCAAAAAGTTTCTCAATCGGGGCCATTGTAAATTGATAGGGGCCCAAATATAAAACAGATATTTAGTAGAGTCTTAGCTTTTGCATTGTCACAACACTTTTATGATATGTTGCATTATCGAGTAGAAATACAGTATTCATCCTCCATTAATCAGAGTTTTAATCTAAGTAGTCAATGATTTAGAGTATGAAATAAAGGAAAGTTGTTGAATTGTTTTTTCCAGTACTCAAAGTATACAAAATCCTGCCATCACTGAACCCAGCTGCAATCATGTTAACTCCATAATATCTGATTAGCTAATCTTTGTAATTTCTAGTACCCTTCTTACTCCTTGCTCTCGTCAAATAGCTTTAACTGTACATGCTACTCTCATTAATATTTATTATTAGCTAGTTTTAGTTCAAATAATTTATATATAGTCGAGCTACAATTTGCCTCTATTTCAAACATTCTATACTGTTTGATCTTTTATCAATATGATATACCTTCTTGTATGTAAATCCAATATTTTTCTTTGCTATCGTTCTAATTATTTATAGCGGTACTGAAAGGTTTAATTTTACTATCAAATAATTATGTATTTATTTTGCTGATATTAATTATTGAAAATTTTAAGACATGCAACGAACAGCATTCTCTATTAGTTTAATTTTGTATTTTTTCTAATGTTCAAAATTTTTTCATTTTTATATGGTTTTGTCTTTACTACTTCCAATAGCTGAGTTAACATTGGAGATATTAATCTTAAATCTCTTCATTAATTGTTTTTTTGAGCACCCATGATTATGATATAAATTTCGGATAAGCTTTTAAGACAAGAAGCACATTGATTAGCTTTGCATTGTGTAATTGAATGTTTACAACTCTAGAAATAAAAAAAGGGGGTTAAAAATTACATATTAATTTCCTTACAATATTTTCAACCCCTTTATATTTGAGGTCTCAATCAAACTTAATAAGTGGACTTTATTTTGAAACTATTTCTAATTAGCTAGAATTTTTTTATTAACCAATCTATTTGAGGTAAGTTTATCAACTATTAATAAGGATGTATTAATTTACTCATCACTTAAGGCACTTAGTTAATTATTTTCCCCCTCAACAGTACTCAATAGTCTTTTAGGATCGATTATTTAGGTATTATATATTTTGTTTTCGATTTTTTTAAATACTTTTGATTCTAAATTTTGTATGTAAGAGTTTGTTAGAGAAATTAACTTATAATCATTAAATTGAAGGTCACCAGGTATCACCATGCAAGATGTTTTGCAGTAGACTAATTCATCTATTGAACCATTCGGGGGGGGGAAGTTTCCTGCCCCAGAATTTTATATGCACCCAAGGTGGGAAATTTCCTGCCCCCAAAAAGGTAGTTTCCTGCCCCGTACATTAAAATATGCAATTTTTATAATTTTCAAAGAATCTTTATCATCTATTAATATGTAGTTTTTTTAAAAAAATTTAGCTTCAAATATCATTTCTACCTTGATAATCAATTTAAAATTTAATGAAAATTACATTAATTATTTAAAAAAACACTTATTTTAGCCTTGTCAATAATATATAATTTGATAACGAATAATTATGTACCTTGAAAATTATATAATAATTAATGATGTATAGTACATGGTTATGGTTATTGAAATTGAAATTAATTTGTTTCTATTAAATTTATTGCAAAAACATAAAATTTAATGTTGGGGGCAGGAAACTACCTTTTGGGGCAGGAAACTGTCTGGGGGCAGGAAACTTCCCCCCCCGAACCATCATTATTTACAATATTTTATTATGAAAGTTCATCGTCCTCATCTGATGATGATCCCTCCCAGCGTCCATAATGCAAAAATTATCTGACGTCAGATTATTTAAAATTTTATAGATCCCCCCCTCCATAGTGTATTTTGATTTCTATTAAGTTTATTTTATAGTTATTACTATATAGAATAATAATTGTAATTGTTATAGCAATTGCAGTTTTAAATAAAATTAAAACTATTACAAAGTCTAACAAATAGTTAAATTTCACAATTATTCTTTTTATATTTATTAATATTAAAAGTATCGATATTAAATAAGACAGCATGAATAATAATTTACAAGGGGTCCATGTGAGTGAAGTTAGATTGAAAATAGGATCAAAAAAATAACTCTACGATTTCCTGTCTTAAGAGTGTGGGGCATACCTTCCCAAACTCAATTGTTCAAATATATACTTTTTCCGAAATATTCTTACAGGGTAGAAAGAGGTACTATACTTTGTTATAGTTTTTGATAAGAAGTGATGTGATAATTTCACAATTCCTCAGATTGAGGGACTTACTTCAGACAATTTTTTATAGTATGCTGAGGACAAACCTTCAATTTTGAAGTACTTACCCGATTAAATGGACTGGCTTCATTTAGATAAGAAATGGATTACTGATATTCTACTCACTTTATACACAGAAGGAATAAATCAGATGAATTAAAGTGCTAAGGAATAAAGAAGAACTAGGCTCGATAACTCGCAGAATAACATTGTACACATGAAGCCCTAGTTCTTAGATGCCCTCAACAATTCTATAAGTTACAGCGGTAAGTAAAATTAAAATCATAACACCCCTTTAGTTAATAAGGGAAGGTCGGCATTCTTGTTGAAACAAAGCACAAAAAGAAAGTCCAGGCAAGTTGATTAGGAAGAATAAAAGTCTGGTCAACATGCTGGCTCTAAGTCAAAACATAAATTTATGGAACAAAACTAACGAGTGAGAGATGAAATGAATGATTAACGGGGCTAAATCGAGGAACTTGTCAACTATAAGTAATTAGTAATGCAACTTCACGATGGAGGAGTCATTGATTAAGAAGGCAACCTTTTGAATTAATAGCCTATTCAATAGAATAATAATTTTATGATTTGAGCTTTACTTCCTCTAAGTTGAAATTAATTGTTTATCTATTTTAAGTTTATTAATTTAATAGCTAAAATTACTAATTTTATAAAGAAACTTTTAATTAACTTTTCGATGGAGACTCTTTCAAATAAAATAGAGTTTGTAAATCACTTTAATTATAATTTTGACTTAAGGGGGAAATTTCACCATTTGATGGTGAAAAAATCCCCCTGAAGGGTTTAATGAGAAAAACAAGTTTATAAATTTAAATCAAAAAATAGAGTTTAATTGTTCTATATTGTCTGGTATAAATCAGGAAGTCAAAAACTCCTAGTGATTTTATAACTTTTATGGTCTTTTTATAGCAACCAAATACTAAATATTTGTGTTATTAAATTGTGATAGTTATAAAGTATCCCTAAACTCACCAAGTAATAAAATTGGCTTGATTTCAATGGAATTTAAAGATTTTATATGAATATTAGTTAATTCAATTTGCTGTATTTTAGTTTTTGTCAAATAATGAAAATTGTTAGGAATAGTGTGTTATAGTTTGTTAGAATTTTGTAAATTCTTGGCTATATTAATAAACTAACAAAATAAATTTTAAACTTAAAATAGGAGTCTTAAATTAGTAATTATAAAAGTTTCTTTAATATAGGTTACTAAAAATAGTGAATATTGCGTAAAGTTTTGCATAAGCAAGATCTAAATAAAGCAGCATCAATTACTATTTAAGCGGGTTTTAAATTTAAGTAATTAATTCAAGGAATGAGAAAGACTTCTAAAGCTAAGTAGAAATAAAAATCTGAATCTCCTCTGTCTGAGGCTTAATGTGATGAGATCTCTTGATACACTGCAGACTTCTTCAATGAAGAGCAACTCCAAGAACTTAAGCAGTAAGAGTCCAAGCAGAAGATACTAGACTATTTGAAGAAGCAAGGCATGCTTGGAAAATAAACCTACAAGGATGTTAAAATATAACTAAAAAAGAAGTTTGGGCTTAATACAATTAATATGCATAAAAACTGGCTTGTTGCTACGCTCAACTAAAGAAAGTCAGATAGCAAATTCTTTTTTTTTAGCAAATAAAAAGAAGACAAATAGCACCCAAAAAAATTACAAAGCCAACCCCACTCAAGGGGTGTTAGGATAAAGATGATACTTCAAAGATAAGCTAAAGTCCTCCAACCCCGTCAAAGAATGGAAACTTATGCAATACTATTGGAATGGACATGCAGTCTCTGACTTAAAAAACACAAAGTCAGAATTATCACATATACCGAGTGATACAAAATTTCCCGAACTTAATTAGATTGAAGACTTAATAGAAAAAAAGTTCGGAGAGCTTACATCGAAAGCTCGGGAAGAAATAAATGAATATCTGTTATAATAGGTGCCAGATGCACTTCAAAATCCACATTTCTTAAAATTAACAGATCAAATTAAGGAAGCTATTTGTAAAGTGACCAAGTTGGAATCCTAGTTCAATGTTGTTGACTCTGAGTAAATTTCAAGGTAGATTACAGAAGGGCGAGAGGAGATTCAGCATACTTTCTAGGTATTGGTTGATGATATTAAAAAGGTAGCCCAAACTCTGAGTGTCGCGACTCAAGAATCGTTGGCGAGGAACGTTAAAAGGATCAATGACCAGATCGTGGGGATCAATAAAATGATTTAGGATTCAGCTTCAGGGTAAAAAATAACGGAAGAATAGTTATAAGCTTTCACTAATTAAAGTAATGAATAAATTGATTGACTTTAAAGTATAGTAAGGGATGTTGAAAAGAAACTAAGATGTGTTGTTGACACTTTTAATGAGATCATAGAGGAATGTAAAAAAGAATATTACAAAAAACATGAATATAATCCATGAGAATATTAGAACAGTAAGTAAGAGAGTCACAAATATGAAAAGAAGTTCGCTTAAGTAAAAACATGAATAATTTGATTTATAATAATAGCAACAATCACTTCCAAAAATAATGCCGTAATTATAAAAGCAGCACGTTAATAGCTCAAATATTTAAAATCCTAACATTAGCATTCAAGACACAATATTAAAATACAAATAGCGTGATTCTAAAATAATATTTATTAAAATTGGGAATAATAAGTATCTACATGATTCAGAAATTAAGCAACTCATTCAAGTTGAAGACCTGGTTGACGGTTGAAACTTCATTATAAGTTGGAAAAATTTAATTTTATTATATTTGCATACTTTATAACTCGTATAACTTTGATGATGAGATGTTAATGGGGTTTTGGGGTTTATCTAAATTTTCTAAAGACCATGCTACTTCCAAAAAGCTTATTTTACATGTTCAATGAAGTGATCTCTTCAAAGGTAATGAAAAATGTTTCAAATTAAATAATTTTGTTTTTAAATTATCTCTTTTTAGGTTGTTTTGATTGAGAGTATGTGTACTTATTCTTTTTCAATTGTATTACTTTTTTAGGTTCTCATATTTTTTTGTGAAAACTCTGGCTCTTCACTCAAAATTGACAATTCGCCATTCTATATAATCTTACATTCGTGATTCTAGGTGTAATGAGTGTTGTTAAAAATTCATCTTCAGACATTTCACTGCCTGTTTTCCAATGGTCACCGTCTTGTCCATTTTTAACATAGAATATTACTGTTCTTTCTTATGGTAAGAGCTATGGGTTCAATGCCAATTCTGTTGACCTTTGTTGCACGTACAGATTTTTGGGGTGTATTGCACAGGAATGGAATACTAGCTTTCTAGAAAACTTCAATTTAAAACTTTTTTAATTAATATTTTATATATTTATAATAATTTTATAAATTGTAATTCGTTTTATGAATAAATATTATGTAAAGTTTATTTTTTTAATTAAAATCAATAATTATTTCATTTAACTTCTTAACTTTTTATACTTTGAAAAGCACAAATTCGCAGTAGATGTATTCTAAATTGAATTAGTAATATTATTTTTATTTTTTGTTGCTGCCTATTATTGAATTAAGCTCCATATGAAATTTCTATTCGATAGATATCACAAGTAGTTAATTTAAATAGAGTAATAGATGATAATAGTAGTAATAAATCAACTAATTATGAAGATAATATAAGGTTTGCAGATATGACTATACTTCTAACAGTCTAGAATATATTTTACGTTCTATACTTTTTTATGATTAATTTCTCAATATAAACTTAAAAATATTTAGTCATTAAATATATAATTGCAAAGGCAACGGGCAATTGAAAAATAGCCTAAATCTCTGAGAATATGTGGAGATGCATTAAAATACCATCATAGAATTTAGTAAAATACCCATTCTTTGTCTATCCTTATCATATTCCTTTTCACCCTAGCCAATTTCATTTGCTCTATTCCTTGGATTTTATAAAATAATCAAAATTGAGCAATTTAAAGTATTAATTTATTAAGTGTTTGTAATTGTTTTCTATCCACAGAAAATCATATCATACTCATAGCTACTCTGATGAGGATACATAACAACCTATAAATAAGAAATTGAAGTAAATAAGCAAGAGCCAGATCATATAGGGGAACATATAGATATATATTCAAGACTTATTCCTTATATTGTTAATTATATAAATGCATATTGAATATCAATTACAAATGGAGTAATATTAACATTGATTTAATCTCATGAAACTACTTCCGACTGATGGTTCACAGCTTATATACCCTGTAAAGACAGTCAACTGTACTTTTTTATAGGAAGTAGCTGTATTCAAAAATAGCTAGTCGTCTCACATTTAGCTCGAAGATATGAAGCAACTGTCACGAAATATTTCAATTATAAGTTTGAGACATGCCTTTTCGATGATCATCTGGAGTTGGTGATTGAAGAAGCTCAGCATGATTCGGAAAGAATAAAATACTCTCATTATGTATGCATTTAGCTGTGATTTTAAATTATAATTATTTAAATTGTTATTTTCAGTGAACTTATATTTAATAATCAATATACATATTTCAAATAATTATATTATATTTTAATTATCTAAATGTTAAATGCTAAATGTAAATGCATGATCTTAGTATTAATTCATCAAAGTAGTTATTTCATAGCATATTTGAGTTAGTCTTACATCACTCTTCTTCCGTCACTAAAGAAGCAGCCATCAATTGGCCAATCTCAGTTTTGAAATTAGGGTGAATTCCCCAGGCTAAAGCAAGCTTATTTTGAAGTAATAAGTTAAGACGCCCAAGTTATGAACTCATCCTTAATTTAATCAGTAGCCCTAGGAATATTCACAATTAAATGAAGAGTGTAATATAATAATTATCATATGATAGATGATAAGATATTGTACTGGTTTCAATGGCTACTGCATATAACTTTGAATTACTTTATTTAAATCTTGTTGCTATTGAATCCAAATGAAATTATTTAAGTAAATAATATAACGTATTTTATATTATTTTGATGAATTAATTTTCATATTATATTTTCAATAATTTATTATATAGATATATATCTTACAGGTACTGCAACAATAAAATAATATGAAAGAACTTAAAAGGACAGCTGAGTAACTTGAACAGATGCATCTCAACCACAATGAAATAACTCCAAGCACTAATTAATTTCTGAGTATCTTCGCCAGGAATCAATGTTTCGAGCTTATCACCGACTTATCCAAACTAGAGTGTATTTACCTGGCTGGTTTTTCATTCTATTCTGGGATAGACTTATGAAAAGAAAAATACTTAAAAGGGACTTTGAATATAAAAGGATTAAAATAGATTAATTCATAAAATATTAAAATACATCCCTGTTTGTTTTCGAAAGTATTCATAGCTATAAATGTTTCTAGTTGAATATGTTTCTGCTAGATATGCTTTAATTTCAGTCGAGCTTAATTAGAGCAATAAAAGAAATGATTAATAAAATATGGGCACAATAAATTAAATTCCTCTAGATACATAAACCCCTTAATTCATATAACAATCTTTCCAATAATTCATTGAATCTTTTACTCTAAATATTTTAAAATCAATAATAAACACGTAGAATATATTGTAATATAAGTAGTTAATAGCTGGGAGAAGATTAAGTTATTTAAAAGAATTAAATGATTTCAAACTTTAGTATCTTCAATAAATACAAATATTTAAAATGTTTAATTAAAATTACTTAGTTATTAAATGTAGATGAATTACTATAAAAATAATATACTTCTTATGTGTGTGCATTAGATTTCTTTTTCATATTTCAAGCTTAAAATATCATAATTTATACTCTTACTGTCGTCATGCTAATAAGTCGATTGTGAAGTAATGATTGATATACCCTTCAATCAAATGCTTCTTGCTGGTTCTTCTATCAAGTATAATGTGGATTGGTTCAGAGCAATTAAATCTTTCATTGGCGTCTTCAATATCAATCAATCATCTAATCTTACTTATTGTGGTTTATTTCCACGCCCTCTACTACATTCGTCTTGTCCTCTGAAATCCCCGCAATCTTCTCTGCCTTTATCCTCTTAACCCTTGATTTATTCATCTGCTGGATGCTCGTCTTAACATTAGATTTTGACATATTTTAAATTCCATCATTGTGAAATAAAAGGGAAGGAAACAGCTACGAAGCATCAATCAATAAATCTTGTCTCACAACAATGAAATGTCCGACTTAGACATATAGTCTGTGAGGTGAGATAATAAATTGCTTTATTTCTCAGAAAACAATATGATATATGCTCTGGCATTTCTTCCGTAAGTTCTACCTCTTTCAATTAATGATGTGCTTTTTAAGGTATACATTTTTACTTGATTTAATGTAGTTATCATCTAAAAGTTAGGAAAGTTTCTTCCCAATTGGAGTATATGATTCTTTTTCTATAAATTAGAAAAAAATTTAGATCTTACAAATAATGAAAATGAGTATTAGCGAAGCATTTCTCTTTTAGTTATAGACACTCACTATCAACTCAATTTATGCCTCCCTCATTTACTTTCGTATTTAGAGGTCTTGTATTATTATTATTGATAAAATAGATAAAAATAGGAAATTTAAGAAATCAGTATAAATTAGAAATATATCAGTAATTACAACTGTCACGAATTAGTAGTATCATTAATCATATTTTGATTTAAATTTAATATTTAATTAATTAATGTATTATAATAATATAATTAGTGGTCTAGTGGGCTGGAGGTGGTCTGGCAGGGTCTTTAGCAGACCACTTTTGTAATATATATATTTAATTTAATAAATTAATACTTTACAGATGCGTTGACTGCAAATGGAGTCAATATGCCGGAGACCACCAAGACGGATATTCAATTGACTGAGAGGCCACTATAGACTTATACCAGCGCGGAGGACTCTTAAAGTAAATTAAGAATAATGTCTCACAACCGCCACTTATTCATATTACAGGTGCAGAATGAGGGCAGGTCCGAGCTCTGGAAGCAGTGCCAGCGCGTAATGACGAGTCAAATTCCGAGATTTAGTCACCTCGAAGTCTACACTGATCGTTCAAACTAGATCTACTACCTCTGTATTCGCTTCAAGACAGATTCAACCGGAGCCAACAAATCATATTTCACTGAAAAGAGACGCAAGGGTGCGGGTATTATAGCAGAGTTGGAACTAACCGTGAAGCTTCTCGCACATCAGACATTGGATTAATTCGCATCAGCAGTGGAAGGAGTAAAGCTGATATACGGGCCCCCTCAGCATTATGAGCAGTTCCTCGCCAAACAGAATGCTAAGTAGCAAAAGGAATAGTAGAAGCAGGAATGCGGGGCCAGAGGTGTTATGGATGTGACAAATTACTATATGATTGAGAGGCTCTCAGGATCGGCTTCATCAAAAGAAGACTACATTAAGATGAAGGCTCATGATATACCTCAGCTAGTGGCCATTGCAAAGTCATACAGTTAAATCAACTTCGCCGATCAAGTAATCTAGAAATCGGGGATCGCCATTAAGGAGAAGGTTCCTATAATAACATCACTCCAGGATTTTATCGCAGAACTAAGAAATAATGGAGATGAAACGATTACACCTAAAGATCCCGATCTGAAAGCAATGGGTTATCTCCACATTCTTGATGCCCTTTACGAGCTCCTAATCAAGCGCAAGAACAGTAAGATTCACAGCTTATGGATATATAGGCCCCACCAATACCGGGAAGACAAAAATCACTCACATTCTGGAGGAGATATTCGTGTGTGAATAGTACGTGCAGTCTAACTCACATTTTCACGTCCCTATGAAGCAAGGCAAGGCGGGCGAGCCACAGATTCTAATCGCAAACGAGATCAATCTTACCAAAGCATTTGGATCATCTGGGATAGCAGGGATGAAACGGTTGATGGAAGGTGAAGGGATGGCTATTGAGTAGAAGTACGGCGGCGTGGAATACAAGTACATTGGCTGCTTCACTGTAATCACTTCGAATACTCTACCATTCGATAACATGTTACCCGAAGATGCCAATGCCTTTAAGGCTCGGTGTCTACTCTGCCAATCTGAGATTCCGACATAGAGTGGGGAGGAGGCCTTTCCATTGACAGCGGTGATGGTTGCACGCTTCCTAAATGCAAGATTCCTGGCCAGTGAAAAAGAGAAGAATGTGACAAAATGACAGCATCAGTCCGTGTTCTGAGAGAGTGCCGGAGTAAAGTCTGGTGTCTAGAGCAGTAATTAGTGCAGTCGACGCATCTGTAAAGTATTAATTTATTAAAATAAATATAAATATTACAAAAGTGATCTGCTAAAGACCCTGCCAGACCACCTGCCCACCGGCCCACTAGACCACTAATTATATTATTATAATACATTAATTAATTAAATATTAAATTTAAATCAAAATATGATTAATGATACTACTAATTCGTGACAGTTGTAATTACTAATATATTTCTAATTTATACTGATTTCTTAAATTTCCTATTTTTATCTATTTTATCAATATTTCGCATCTAAGGGAGCAAAATCAGATGCTAAAAGATACAAAGTTGATCAATTTTTAGACAACATTATATACAAGACTTCATTGCTATTATTCTTTAAGCTTTTGATTTGATCAGGATTATTTTTTTAAGCCTTATTAACATAAATAGTCGAGTGTCTATCCAAAATATTATATAAAAAAAGTTTGTTTTTTAAATAATAATAAACAAAATTATGTCTAAGTTAGAATTTGTCTAATCATTCAATTAAATTGTGAGGAACAAAAAGCATTTCTAAAATATTTAATTTTAGATGTGTACCTGAGTAAACTGGCAAAGGTGCAAAATATTGTTCATCAAATAATGAAACAAAAACAAGAATAAACTGTATCACATGAACAGATGGCAGATTATATGATGGTAATATTTTTTAAAAAATGAGTATATATATATATATTCAAATTTATATATAAAAATTATAAGCTTTAATTCAATTTTAAGATTAATCAATCATAGCTACAAGTAAGATATTATTCATCAGGTTAATACTTAGATATATAGTTAACTTTGCATTTGTGTGAGGATTAGCATCAGGATAACTAGGATTAAATGGTTAAGCTATCCATAACTCACCTTTGTTAAATCAAAAAAAACTTTCTTCACCTGTCTCTTATACTTAAATGTGATGATTGATACGACCTAGTGGTAAGTTCGGAGCATATCCCGACCAATTCCGGTACCCCGGAGTTCGAAACCATGATGGCACTCGGCTTTTACGAGATAAGTACCGGATCTGAGAACCTCCTCAGAAAGCGTCAAGCAAGGTATAGGGGGACAACGCCAATAAAAACGTCGATCATATATGTCGTATTAAAACTGAATGATACACCTGTCCTTACAACCAGGGGTTGAGTGCATCAAGGATAGGGTAGGAGTTAAGAGACAGACAGCTTGGATCTCAGATTGGACTCTATTTGCTGAGTAAAACTAAAGAACAACCAACCATACATAAAAATCTCAGCAGAGTATCATCTCGGGGTTTCCCCCCCCTTGGCAAGCCATACAATAAGTCTTTGCTTAGAAGGGGGTTTTACCTGAACTATAAGAACTCATTGGAAATGTTAGTCATGAAAGTGAAACAGGAAGACAGGCGAAGTAGCGGAATATCACATGAGACCTCCCCCCAAGGCAATCGGTGAACGAGCACGGTGCGAAAGCTATTCTATCCAGTATATGGGTTTCTCTATGCCTGGCCCTTGGATGGATTGAGTTGGATGTCCAAAAATCAAAGCTTGAAACTATCTTGTCTATCTATCTGGCTGGCTTAAGCCCCAGTATAAATTTCCATACAGCATTAAATAATAATAATAAAATGTGACGATTCTCTTCTTAACTGTTGTTATATGCATCTATTACAGTTCATATGGATAGTTTAAGTTTGCATTTGATGGATGGGACGATGGTTGTTGGTGTTAAGGACCAGTTGGAGCAATAATGACTTTATAGAGATAAGTAAAGAAAATATGAGTGCAATTAATAATCTTTGATAATTGTATTGGTAAGTGCCTTCAAGCTTTCAAGCACCAGATATCAAATTTTCAGATCCATTTAAATTCAAGAAACAATTATTAGAGACTTAAGCTATAGCACTTGAGGTATTAGTTCCTACTGCTGGAGAGATCAACTTATTTTATTAAAACTTTGAACAAATAATTGGGAATCTGAAAACTAATTAATTTAACATAATCGGACTTATATTAACAAATCTTTTTAACCAGATTTTAAAAATCTTTTAATATAAGTTAAGTAACTAAATTATAAAGTAATTTGAATTAATAATTAAAAAAATTTTCTTCTAATTAATGAATATCAGTTTGTATATATGAGCATTATTTTCTATAATTTATATAAATTTTTTAACTGTTTTATTATGGTTTTAGTCTGGAATATCTTTAAAAAAAAAAAAATAACTCAAAAACACAAGATTCCAATTTATTTAGGAAATAAAGTTATAAATATTTTAAAGAAAACTATAGATAAAAGAATGGAAAGATATAAAATAATTTTATTTAAAATGCTCCATTGAAATAAAATATGAAAATCAATAAAAAAATGTTAATTTTAAAAGCAGATATTGCCATTAAATTATATAGTTTGGGGTTAAAAAGAAGTTAATATAAAATTTAATTTAATAAAAATGTTACCAATAAAATCTGGGATTAAGATATTCATAATATGAAAATAATGGCTATTAAGATTTTGGTTAAGTACAATTAAAGACAACTTAAACATTAATTTCTTTTAATAAAATGTCCTTATTTTAACAAAATTTAAACAATAAGTTTTAAACAAATATTAATAATACGACAAAGAAAGAGCGACTCCAAATGCATAGGCTTGCGATTAATTTATTTAAAATAAGATTTAGTTGGAAAAGTACTCGCTGACATGAGAAATTCACTTTTCATTTTTATTATCCTTTTCAAGCCAATTACCTGCCTTTGAAGTCAAATCTTGGCAATATTCTGTATGATATAGGCATTTGAATGATTGAAAATATTTAAATCATTAAATTCTCCAATAATACTCAGCCGAAATTTCTCTAAAAATACTTCAAAGAAAGAGCAACTTCAGATGCTTAGGCTTGTTATAAATTTATATAAAATAAGATTTAGTTGGAAAAGTACTCGCTGACATGAGAAATTCACTTTTCATTTTTATAATCATTTTCAAGCCAATTACCTGCCTGTGAAGTCAAATCTTGGCAATATTCAGTATGAGATGGGCATCTGAATGATTAAAAATATTTAATTCATTAAATTCTCCAATAATACTCAGCCGAAATTATTCTAAAAATACTACAAAGAAAGAGCGACTTCAAATGCATAGGCTTGTTATAAATATATATAAAATAAGATTTAGTTGGAAAAGTACTCGCTGACATGAGAAGTTTACTTTTCATTTTTATCATCCTTTTCAAGCCAATTACCTGCCTGTGAAGTCAAATCTTGGCAATATTCTGTATGATATAGGCATTTGAATGATTGAAAATATTTAAATCATTAAATTCTCCAATAATACTCAGCCGAAATTTCTCTAAAAATACTTCAAAGAAAGAGCAACTTCAGATGCTTAGGCTTGTTATAAATTTATATAAAATAAGATTTAGTTGGAAAAGTACTCGCTGACATGAGAAATTCACTTTTCATTTTTATTATCATTTTCAAGCCAATTACCTGCCTGTGAAGTCAAATCTTGGCAATATTTTTATGATATAGGCATTTGAATGATTGAAAATATTTAAATCATTAAATTCTCCAATAATACTCAGCCGAAATTTCTCTAAAAATACTTCAAAGAAAGAGCGACTTCAGATGTTTAGGCTTGTTATTAATTTATATAAAATAAGATTTAGTTGGAAAGTACTCGCTGACATGAGAAATTCACTTTTCATTTTTATTATCATTTTCAAGCCAATTACCTGCCTGTGAAGTCAAATCTTGGCATATCTTTATTAGATAGGCATTTGAATGATTAAAAATATTTAAATCATTTAATTCTCCAATTATACTCAGCCGAAATTTCTCTACAAA